>JAODKC010000043.1:16694735-16711913 GCA_026777985.1 Mormyrops attenuatus
TGGGGGGTGGGGGACGTCACTTTGAGAAGCCCGCGCTGGAATGCTAATTGGGGTGGATGGTTCCACATACATCTGAAAACACGTTCCTGCAAATGCATGGAAATGTAAGGTGAAGGCAGAGACACAGACCACATGAGACTCGCTGCTGAGAATGTTCCAGAAAAATAACCCAACTGGTGTTTGTCAGTCCGCACCCCTCACTGGTGTGGTGATGCTAGTTCTGGATCCAAGGGCCCTCACCCGAACACTGACTTTGTATGTATCCTGCCATATTCACCACTGGCTGTGATGACGAGGCCTAAACCGTCCCATCTTGAAAACTTGCATTATTCTTCCAGTCTCGCCTCATTTTTACATGCGTCAAGTTTGTTTTGATGCGTTCGCATTGCTGTCGGTGGAAGTCGCATGTCTGAGGGGTTTATTTACTGCTGTAGCTGGTGCCTAGTTTACAGGAAATGTCATAAAAACACACTCAACACAGAAACAAAAACAAGGGGAAAAGCCTGCTAATTGCTGCACACCTATATGCTCCTAGTGATATTGAGGAAAACATCCCAGGCTCCTATCAATCCGAACAGCAAGAGGAAAGTAAGGATTCGGGCCATCTGGGGAGCATCAAAATGGTACTGCTCCCTTAAGCTGGCCTGCATCTCAAGGTTTATTTGCCTTTTCTGGGGCGTCTCTTTCAGAAAGGCAGGGAGGGAGTGGGGGCCCTCCTCTCAACACGGCCGCGATTCCCTCTCCACTGACGACACCGACGGGAAACACCAGCCGCAGGCGGCCGGATCGCCGAGCCCCCGTCGCTGTACCCCCTCTATCCGCGCTGTGCTTGTGACGCGTCTGCCCCCCAACGCCGAGCTCTGCTTTTCTGCTTCTTAAGCAACAGTAGTTTAGGTATTTTTGATTAAGTAAAAGTAGTTTAGGTATTTTTGATTAAATTAAAGGCCCTTAACCCCCAGGTCCCCGGGCACCCCAACAGGTGGCTGCCCTACGTGGACAGCTTACTCTACAAAGAGCAAGTTGAGGGAGGTATACAGACAATTTCCCCATGGGGATCAATAAAGTATCGATTATTATTATTATTATTATTATTATTATTATTATTATTAAGAGGAGCACAAAGAAAATGATTAGCTAAGTGGGTGAGGTGGGGGGGCAGGCCCTTTCGAGCCCCCAACCCCCAAGACGGCCACAATTAGGCCTCGCTTGACCAATTATCCTGCCCCCCCCAGCTATGCGGTAGGGACACGGCATCCGGCCCCCTCCCTCGGCCTCTCTTGTTTTCTCGGGCGTTCATGCGCAGAGATTGCTAACTGTGCCCGTTTCCTTAAACACCGTTGCACTGCTTCTCTGCAGCCCTCAGGTCCTCAGGCTGGCCCACGTCACGCTGCGGCACGTTCCGGGACATGTTAAGGAGGGTGGGGTGGGGATGGGGGAATGGGGGGGGGGGCTCTTTGCTTCACTTCATGTTAATCAGTGTCCGTTTCCTGGTTAATGATTCCCAGTTTGTTTTCCCTCAAATATTTAATGGCTTCTAAGTAAATGTGGTAAGTGTAATATATTCAGTGACATGTAACAAACTTCCCTCACTCATATTTTGAAAGAAATCTCTATCTGGCTTCTTAGTGCACATATCGAGCCCTAAATGAATTGGCACCTTGATTCCGGAAACTTCCCTCCCATCTGGTGCCTCTGTCTAGGTCTCACGCTGACCTCGGCTCTCTCGGGCGCTGTATGGCAGCCATGTCCCAGTGTTTCCAGTTCCTTGGTCAGACTTTAGCTCACCTTCCTGTCCCGTCTACCCCCCAGTTTGTTAGAAATGGCCTCCAGTGAAAGACGTACCAGGGGCTGCCTTGTTGTTTCTGGGGCACCAGTCAAAAAGTCACTTCAGGACCCCTGCCCCCCCCCCCCCTCAGATGTTTAAAAGATTAGCTATGGAATGAAGTCAGAAGATCACAATTTGCAGAACATGATGCAAATTTGCAGAACATGCTGCTTCAGCATCTCCCAAATAAGGAACATGTTTATCTAATATATAATGTTGTGACTGTTTGTGGCCAACAGGGGGCCAAACCTCAGGGGCCCCATGCAAATGTATAATTGGAATTGTGCTAAACATCACCCCTGGATTTACCTCTTCAGCTGACTTCTGCTATGTGACCTGTGCTTGTTCTGGGCCCCAGATTCTCTCACATTCTCCCTCTCTTGCACCTACCCCTGTTCAACTGACACACTCTCGCTTTCGGCCTTGACGTTGACTGAGAGACCAAAACAGCAATACCACGTCGTCTGTGGGAACTTGCTGCACATCAACTTATGCATCTGAAATACAGGATGTATAGATGTGCATGCTGCAGTATACAGCTAGCCGAAAGTGATACATGTGCTCAACTTATCATTGCTTAAAGCTTAAAACTTGTATTATCTCTAAGCTGGCACAGTAGAGAATGATTGTCATTTTTTATTTGTTCATCCTGTGTTATGCAGACTGAATATGTAATTGTGATTAACAGTTTGATGCTAACTGCTATCTAAAAATAGTGTACAGTAACGTGGCTACACACTCTTTGAAACATCTGTTACATAACCCAGGATTATGAATATATATGAATGACATTTTAATTTTGCTAGAATTATCCTCCTGTTTTTGACCCGCTTTAGTCCTCATAACAACATTTTAATAATTGTGATTTTATTCAAAAATGCCCCCAGTATGGAGAGCGGCCTTGAAGACTCTCTGTGCTGAAATTAGCTGTTGGTGATCTCACTGGTATGCATTTAATTACCAGCCAGTGCTGCTGTGTGGGTTGGTGAACTTGAACTGAGCAATGTGATCAGTGACTCAGGCTCGCTAACACCGGCTGTCTGGGTGACGTATGGACCTCAAGAGCTTCTCAGAGAGGTGCCAAATCCATGCCTGTGTTCACGGCCCACAGTTCTTCTGATTTCTACCGTACGTCGACACGTCCAGAAGAAATCGTATATATGTCCAGAAGGGAACTGAGAGGTCTGGGAACAAAATCAAATAAAATTGCCTTTTTTTGTCACATCACTTGACACTTCATAAAGCACAAGTGAGTGAAAAACTTGTGTGCAGAGTCCCACAGCAAAAGCGTTGAAAGAAATAGCACAAATAGGAAGTACAGAAAAATGATAACATACTGCATAGTAATAATAAATAGTGCACAAATTAGAACAAATAAATACAATGGATTGCTGTATGAATATGAGTACGGATGTGGTGGATATGGATGACAGGACGGGTTCGTGGAACAGAGTTCAGCATTTCTGAAGGCCTGGAAGCAGATACCATCCCAAGGCCTGCCGGTTTGGGCCCTAATACGGTGCCACCTGCCTGATGCTAGCAGTGTGAACAGCTTGTGGCTCAGGTGACTGGGATGCTTGACGATTTTCTCGGCTTTCCTCAGGCACTGGCTTGGTAACCATATCCTGGAGGGAGGGAAGCTCACTTCAATGATTTTCCTCGCTTGGCGCACCACATTCCTCGGTTGTAGGTGGTGCAGTTCCTGTATCAAGTAGTGATGCATCCAGTTAGGAAGCTCTCAATGGCGCTGCGCCAGGAGACCAAGCGTATGCAGGAAAAGGAAATTCAACTACGTCAGCATCCCATCTCGACACATCACTGTGCCTCAATGCCTTCCGGGCTCTTCTCCACGGCGCTGCTCCCAAGGATTTTGCCAGTGAGCTTATGAGCCAAAAGACTAACTTACGCTGATTAAAACTCAAGTAGTAAAACTGCCGGTACCTTCTGTGTATCAACATCACTTTGAAGCCTGTCAGGAAATTACTGCTGCAGCCAGCAGGAGTAAACTAAGAGTAAATAAGAGTTAACTAAGAGTAAATATTCAGTCCGTCCATTTTCTGACCGCTTTCCCTGGTCAAGGTCATGGGGAGAGTGAATTCTGTCATGTTTTATATTCTAGAGGAAATGAAGCGTTATTTGAAGCTAAGAAGACATTAGTATTTCCACAAGGCGCCAGGAAAAGATGCATTAATATAATAATCATTATGTGGCAGGAATAGATGTTCTACTAGAAATTTGTTTCATGACAAGTGACATCATCCAGAATGTAAATGAAAGAATCTTAATTTGCATCATTTCAGCTCAATCACACGTGCTGTGTTTCAACACTAAATTTAATTAATAGTATTAGTCTTTTTTTAATTAAAATATTTATTAAGACCATCTGCCACATTCAGATTTTTGCAAACACTTGACTGTGCATGATTGGATTTACAAACTCGAAACAGTCTGGAGCTTGTTTTTGAGTCAATTCTCCACAAAAACAGGCAATAAAGGACACAAAGAGGTGATTCCAGCATTCCATCTCCATCTCACGTATCTTTTGTCTTCATAATGATTTTTTTTTCTTTGATCATGGTTCATCACAGCTGTCTTCTAGGTGGTGTCTAAATACAGCTGTGCAGGCTGTTTCTCTTGTGTTTGGGGTCAACGCGGTTCATGGGGCAGTTTCTGCGGTCCAGAGGCAGCCATTCTGAGATTACACTGCATTAAAGAGGCTGAACGTCCTTTATTTACAAAATGCATCTTTTATGTCGCAGTTAAACTGCGGGATGCATTGCCCATAATCCCATAAATCTCAATTTTCCTTCCTGTAATTATCGCAACAGGGGAGAAAACAAAACAAATTCCATATTTTGTGAAATGGTATGACCTGACATAGCTGTTTTGAAAGCCGCTTCTCTTGCCTGAAGCATGATGGGAGATTCGTGTCATCTAAGGAATGAAAAGGGAAATTGCCAGAGGCGAGCCGCTGATTCCATCGCTCCAACTCCAAATTCGTTACACCACTTTATCTGTTGCAGGCAAAGCAATTATAGTGTGGTTCAATTTTCCACTCTGTGTCTGTATTGTAGATCAAAGTATTGTAAAAGAAGTGAAAAGATTATTTTACTGATTTCCTGCTTAATTTAGGACGCATCGCTAAGTGGCTTATACCTCAAAGGTTTTAATAAGTGTATGTCTTTGGGTTCAATATTTTTAAAAATATGTCTTTATTTTGGCAGGTGGTTAAGAGGCAGTTCATCCATACTGGAACCTGATTCCAAATGAAATTGTGGTTCAGGTTCCAGAAATGGTGAAATTATCATAACATAGTAATCCTTATTATTTTAAGGGTATCAAATACTGAAAGGTGTCTGTATGTGTATTTTTCTCTCCAACACTGTATACTATTAGTGTTGTCTTTGAAATTTGAACGTTTGTTTACAGGCCGTAAAAATTGCCTATATCAAAATGTTCTGTTGTTTTCAAAATGTTCAGTTCAGAATGTTCATTTTGTTAGAATCAAAATGTTCAGTTATTTAGATTCAGAATTTTCAAGTACATTGAGAATGTTCATTTATATAGATCCACATTGTTTTATTACATGCAGAATGTTTGGTTTAATTCAGAATGACTTGATTTCAGAAACAAGACGTTTGCTTAAGTTTTTTAAACTTAGTGAGAGATTTAACCAAATTTGATGTAACAATATACAATACCTGGATACCCACAAATTAGCCAGAATATCCCTTTATTTATCTCACCATTTATCCTGTTCCAGGTCATGGGGGGTCCAGATCATATCCCAGGGGCTACAGGCACAAGGCAGGGAACAACCCAGGATGGGGCACCAACCCATCACAGGCACATTCACACAACAGTCATTCACCCACATACATCTATGGCCAATTTGGTAACTCCAATCAGCCTCAGCTTTTTGGATTATGGGGGGAAACCAGAGTACCCAGAGGAAACCCCAGAATGACACACGGAACCCAGGTCCTAGAGGTGTGTGAGACAACAGTACTAACTGCTGCCACTGTGCTACTAGCAGGAATATCATGTAATAAAATAATTAAACAAGAAATCAATTTGGCATTATCAATCCTGTTCATCTCAGTAACAAAAAATATATTTTCAGGCCTTAGACACGGATTTGGTAGCACAGAATTTGTTAGTAAAAACATAAAGGAAATGGAACTCGTGATTCACCAGATGACTGAATTGTTCTGTGGGAAGTTTAAGGAGGTTCTTCTTGTGGTCTGTTCCCTCTTTTCATGGGTTTATGGATGAGCCCCGTTGACAAAGAGATGACCACACTGAGCACATCCAGGTTCTGGCTGGCTCATGAACTTTGCTGATTGGAGGAAACAATCAAAAGCACTGAAAGATGGAATTCCCATTTAAAGATGTGCCGTCTCTACAGGAGGCACCCGGATGGAACAGAATTCCATCTTGGTGCTAACATCGGGCAGTGGTGGCTTAATGGTTAGGGACGCGCACTTGCAGATTTAAATCCCCAACCAGCAAGGCACCACTGAGGTACCCTGAGCAAGGTACTGCCCCCAAGCACGGCTCCCCGGGCGCTGAATTAGGTGCCCCCTGCTATGTCACGTTGTCACATATGGGTTAAATGCAGAGGACACATTTCATTGTTGTGTACTGTGGTGTGTCAACAGTGACAATCAATCACTAAAATTAAAAGAAGCAAAAAACATGCAGTGAAACTCAGACTCATCCATTATTATCAGGGCAGCAGGGAACCACTCTTATGTTTATGTCTTATTCAGTTAGCTTAGCTTGCGCTATAGGGGGTGCTAAGCTACAGATGAACAGTGTTGAGCACTAAAAAAGCTAAAGTTGTAGGGTGCTAGTTTACCATTACAGGGTGCTAAGCTACTGCTGAAGGATGCTAAAATGCTGCTAAAGAGTGCTAAGCTAGTGCTGAAGGATGCTAAAATGCTGCTAAAGAGTGCTAAGCTACTGCTGAAGGATGCTAAAATGCTGCTAAAGAGTGCTAAGCTAGTGCTGAACTTTGGTAAGCTAGTGATGAAAGATGCTAAGATAGTGTTGAATGGTGCTAAGATAACAACTTTTTGTTCTGGGAACATTTACCGAACAATATGATTAAGGTATGGAATTGTTTGATGTGTGCTGATGTTCCCAGAACATTATAGCACTACTACAACTACTACTATAGCTAAGAATAATAATGCATAAATGAAAGCAAAAGGCCTAGCAGAGCCCTTGATTGCACTGTCACTTTATACTTCTAAGATCATGGGTTCACAGCTGGATGGTGTGTTTGCTGTATGCACTTGAAGCACTTTTTTAAAAAGTGTATTTTTATTATAAAACAACATTTTTCAAAATTAATTATGTTAAAAGATAATGGTGATAATGGTGCTACAATTGACAGAACCCTTTCTAAAATGTACAAAAATAAGAAAGAAATAAAGAACATTCAGTATGGCTTTACATTAACGGCACTTTCAAAGCGCATTCATAATACCTTCATAAAGCATTCATAAAAAGCATGTAACATACCTTAATAGCGTTAATATACATGAATAAATATGATACAAACATAATGTTTGTTATAAAGTTTGTTAATAATGAATATTAAAGCTGTTGAAGTATGTTGCGATGTTAAGGTATACCTACATGCTGCTTAGGAATGTTCTATGAATGCATTATAAAGGTGCACTTATGAAGGTGCAGTTAATGTAAAGCGTTATCAAACACTTTCTGTCAGCTTTGAGAAGACCTTTAAATTACATTGGTTAAAGTTCTGGGAATGTTCCCTGTTAGCTGGGAAGGCACGAGTCTTCTACTGAACAGATCTAAGGAAGTTCTGCAGGGTGCTAAACTGACAAGTACATGATTTTTGAGCCTACCTTAGAGGATAAGTCTGAGAATTTATTTAGTAGTTGTGATGTGACCTCATTCCACCAATGGTGGAGAACATCCCAGCTTTGGAACAACCCAGAAAAGGTACAAATGAAAAAGGATGCTGGATAAGTCAGATTGGCAGGATTTCAGTGATGAATGAGGTCACAGACCTTTTTTGGCCAACCTTAACCAGCATCTTGACTCTGACCGTGACTTCGAGCCAGTGAAAGGAGATCAGGAGGGAGCAGGTGCCAGACATGCCAGAACCTGAGAAGGCCACCCACCATGCAGGTGATCAGCTAGGTCTTGCATCAACTGACAGGTTCTAGTGGAACCTGCAAGATGTCCACCTGGAACACCATGCATATAGCCCAGACAGGACAGGATCATCAAGAACATTGCAGGCTTTTATAGCTACACGGAGTCTGCTGTCTGTATCTGTCCAGCTTCCATCCATGTACAGTACAGCAGCTTCAGTAGTGCAGCTCTAGTCACGTATGGTTACGATTGAGTACCTGCTCCAGATCAGCGACCAGGTCACTCATGGTCACCTCTGGTCCCACACTGTCACTTTCAGGTGGCTGTATCTCTATCTGCATTTCTTCACAGCAGCTTCTTAAGGTGACAGCTGGTACAAGACACTAACTTAATGAACCTCTCAATAACCTCAACAATACAAGCCTCACCTGATGTCAGCTACCCACAGTCTGTGACTTTCACACCATGCTGATAATAACAATGATTTATAACTATGCAGGGCTGCAGCTGAGAATTAATTCCTGTAACATTTTAGTCAAATTTGATATCCTGTCGTAAAGCTGAAACCACCAGGGCAGCAGGTGATGAATTTATTAAGGTGGTGAACTTTTGATTATCCTCCCAGGAGATCTAGGCTTCTACCTTTGATCAAGTGAACTTGAACTAAATCCCCTCTGTAAATATTCATCAGGACAAAGGGGTGCAGACAAACACCCATGCCCAGGCCCCCTGGTTATATCTGTTTGCTCAGCAAATACATTTTTAAAATGAATCATATTTTACAAAGCACTGAGATTGAGTTAATGATACTTAACCCTGGGCGTTCAAGATCACTTCTCCAAAGAACTTGAAAGTGTTGTCAGTTCCCAGATTTAGCTAATAACAGATATGTCAGCTTGCTGCTTATGCTGTAATGGGTGCTTCTGGTTGTGGTCAGTGGCCGTTTCACCGGATCGTGAGCAGCTGGATCCAGGATGCAAGCTGACTCATTAACATGTGCTACACACTGCACTGCTATGGGTGACCTTTGGTGCTTGGCCTGAAGGTATCTGGGTGAGCATTACAACAATGTCCTATAAATTATTCATACAGATTTCCTATTATGGCTGTCAGGAAGAGAAAGTTTTGGGTGTACTTTTTCATAACAGATATATTCCGAGCCAGCAGTGGATCCAGTTCGCGCCGTACCTTTAAGAGTCGTGTGCTGGAACCAGAGGATGCCCCATATTCCTGTGGAGGAAAGAATGGATTGACAGCAGCACACCTTAAAATCTCTCAAAATGATCAACGGAAAAAATCACAGGCATGAACACTATGCCCACGACTGGAAAGTCGCTGGTTCGAATCCCACGGTTGGCAGGGTGATTCCAGTGTGCAACATCCATTAACCCCCAACTGCTCCAGGAAGTCTCTGACACTGCTTTCTCAATTGCAAAAGTGTCTTCTGAGTAAGTCTAATGAAAATGCAATGTTATAGAAGTGGTCGTCAAAACAGAAAGTTTCACGCAGCTGAATCTGAAAATATACAGCTTGTAACAGGCTTCCTCTTAAGTCCTGTGGGAGATTCCCTTTCATACACAAAGGAATTGTACCGCTGGCATTTTTTGTCTTAGTTCCACCTGCCTCTCGCTGATATTGGGCTAAACAAAAACACCTGCATCGTTTAAGTACGATTTGGGGCAACCTTATATCATGAGATGCGGATCTCTTCCAGAAACCGGCTCGGCCCTATTTTACCAAGGCGAAGACATTCGTTATTTTATCTGAAATCCCCATTTTGCCTCTTCATACCAATCTGCCACCAATGTTTCCATGACAAAGCACTAGAAACGTACAAATATTGGGAAAGCGAAGAGATCCGGAACATACCGTTAACCCCCGCCACACACAAACATAAAACATGGTGACAGATCTTACTGTGTTTTTATTTCAATGCAAATCAAACTGCTCAACACGAAAAGTAAGCATACATGCATTTTTCTCACAGCATGGGGTAAAATCTGATTAACACTGTGCTAATTATTGTAATTAACATAAAATGGAGTGCAATGACTTTTACATCGGAATTTTGCTACTCGTTTATGCAAACGTCTATAAAATGAAATATGTGGATTCCTTCCAATTTACAACAACAGCATGCGCATCCGTATTAATATGTATACACACTTGTTTTACGCTGTATTTTAATATGTTTTATTTTTTCGGCACTAAGTTTTTTTTCCGGAGCGGAGCTCGTCCGTGTCTCCTTGCATGCTAACCCTGGGGATACAGCAGTTGTCTTCAAGTCCATGACCATAAAAAATCATTATCTCTGTGAAATACAGCAATTTGGGAGATAATGAAGCACAGACCAGGGGGCAGAGCTGCCAATCTGAAGGATTACGCTCCGCGCGCCTGATTCCTCCTGACCTTCCTCCAAGCCAGCTGTCAGCTCGCGAGCGAGCGAGCGCATGCCGATTGACTCCGGGCACATTCATTAGAATATCTCCAGCAAAAAGTCATTTGCATAAAATCCTGGCTTTCTTAATTAGTACTTCATTTTTCCCTTGACTTATTTTGCAGCAAAGTTCAGTCGGCTTCTTCCTTCCTTCCTTAAAAAAAACAGATATGATGGAATGTAACTTGAAATTAGTTATACGGTGATTAGCCAATTAAGTTTATTGGTCTTTAATATTATACACATGAATCACTGAATTTATTAGTTTCAAAACTGACACATACCTGTTTCCTACTTAACAATCACTATAAAAGCCCATTCAACAAATCTTTTTAGAGTGAAGTCCACATTTAAAGTAAACCATGAATTTTAATTAAGAATATGTCCCATATAACATTCTTCTCTGTGGCATTTATACTCTGGAGAATTAAACATCTCTCAGTTCATGCCGACCATCCCTGATGCACTTCTTCCTCTATCTCTGACAGCATGATAATATTCTATCACAAAATGATTCTTAAAAATATTAATTACAATTACTCTGTATTATTCTCCTTCACTGAGTTCTTTCCTTCTTGCCTTTAGTGTACATTTGGAATTTCAGTGGGAATCTCCTTATTGTCTGACATACCCTGCAGAATCGGGGGATCTGAAATTGCTGTAATAATTGACATGAGAGCTTGGCGATACCTGGACTATGAGTCTTCCCCTCAAGGCACCCATGCACGTGCAGAAAAGGAGGGAATCTCAAACAGCCCGGAGAGGCCGACGTCCTTTATCTGCGTAATGACATATCTGCTTGGGCTGAGAAGGCAGGAAGTGGTACAACTTGCAGGTACAGCCAGCATGTTCGTTTAAGCGATAGCCAAACGCTGGTGTGCTTACGTTTAGTGGTTGCTTAATTAATGGCTTTAGGATGTGTTTGGGTGCAGCAAATCAGTGTAAGTACCTTTCTCAAGGGCACTACAGTAGGGACTTGATCCAGCAACCTGCAAGTTACAGGACCTCAACCCTAACTCGTGTTAAAGGGGAACTTCACCTGCTAAAAGGGTTTTTATTATAACTGTTTTGCTTATCTCACAATGGCTGAATATTTCACTGGAACTAAGTACTATCCTTAGGGGTTCTACTGAATGCACCTCCTGGGACCGGGATCTAGAACCTTCTGGTCTGATCTCCTCAGCGCATGTCTATAATTCCCTAAATAACCAAAAGTGGATGAAGCTGGGAGGGGAAGAAAGGCGGTGGAGAAGCAAACAAGCGTCTTAGGCCTCACAGGCCATTGGATGTGTGCTCTTCATCCCCAAAGGCCACACGTGGAGGTGGTTGAGGAACCCCTGGCAGATGCATCTGCCACCATTAGCAGATAGACACTCAAGCGGGCAGTGAACCCACAACCCAAACAGGCCAGAGAACCCAGTATCTTTGGAATCACAGCTGTTAGTTTTAGCGTTAGGACACAGTCTGTCACTCCACGTTCAGTGGTGGGGGGGTTTCAAAATAGCGCAGCATACAGTAATAACATAATACCGTCCAAACATAGCTAGCACACCCCCTCCTGGTTGTTCCTGACCTGCCTGCCTGAAATCAATATGCCTAATGTGGGATAGGATGCATGCATTGCTAACATAGCTAACATGGCTAACAGAGCTAACATGGCTAACAGAGCTAACTCAGTTACAATAATTAGCTGTTATAGCCATAACCATCTTGTGGCGTAACATCCAATATAAAACAGTGAAACTCAATCGTAAAAGATGAAAATGTACAAACAACAGCTTGATTTAGCGGTATTAGTTAAATGCGTAGCTTTCAGAATGGGCTCTGGACTCCCCCTCCCCCCAACAAGCAGGTATAGAAAATTCCAGGAAACGTAGCTGAACTGTTGTGCTGCCTTGATTGACCTTGGTTGGAAAGCATCAGACTTTTAATTGGGCACAGCTCGCTGCAGCGTTATACAACTCTAAGGGAGGGAAATTTGCAAACACAAAACATATTTTTTTCTATGTCAGTGTGAGGTAAATGTTTGGATTTGGGCTCAGTTATCCAGTCACAGAACACATTATTAGAATGGCCCAGATGACAGGGTTCCCGACTCCTGGTACAGAGCTTGCCCAAAACTTTCAGGAGTTGTCACAGGTCATCAGTGTTCATTACAATAAAGATGCAACAGACAAACATCCCAGAAGGATCTAGAAACAGGAGTGAGGCTCACAGAGCATCACTGCTCCTGTGATGTGGCACTGTGGGGTTGCGGGTATATTGTCATGCTCACTGTCATAAGTCACACTAATGACCTCATGATGGCTCAGGACAGTGACCTTCAGGACAGAAACGCTGACTGCTGGGGACCCACAGAGAAATTGGGGGACGGGGGGCCAGCTGCAGGTCTCAGGGAGGGGTCGGGACAAAGCTGTAGCTTTTATGAAATCCAGACTTTGTAATAAAAGTATATTGTTTTTCAGCAACTTGGCTGTATTATGGAAAAACGCTCTGGGAAGGTGATAGCGAACGTTGGGTAGAGTTTGGGAATCTGGGAATCTTACTCCTAGATTTGAAAATAATCACTTTCTGGCCAGGAGAGTATATTATTCTCTTCCAGTAACTTCTTTGTCTCTTCAGGCATGGTTGCCACTGTGTTTTGAATAAATGATTCTATTAAAGGCGGATGCTTTGATGCGTCTTGCTTTAATTAGAGTTTGTTTTAAATGGTGCCCACTTGAAACGGCTAACCTCCCTCTGTCTCTTCTATGATTGGTGCTTCATTGTTTACTCACTGTATGCTCTGTATGCTATGATAATGTTTGCAATTAGACCATCTGGAAATCAGTAATATTTCAACTGCATTCAGATTGTTCCACAATCATTAAAGACTCAGCCCTTCCAGAGTGTGGTAAGACGCAGAATCTGTCCCGAACATAAGCATCATTAAAAAGAAAAAAAACACCTTTCCAATGTTCACCTCATGTTTTCCTCCGTTTCAAATAACATCCTAAAGTTTGAGCAATAATTTTAAACAAATTCTGCCAACTGGAAGCTAAAGTCAGCAAATCCGCTCAGAGTGTTCCGGAAAGGGCTGGTGCTGATTCCCGCCGCTTGCTGGATTGATTTCCGCCCCGTTTAAGATTTGCTTTGATCCACAGCGTTAAACAGGCGGCTCGTGATGCTGGAAATAAGTCTCCACGTCGTGGCTTGGGACATGTTTATAATGCATTTGTCAGGGCTTTGGGCATCATCAAGGCCAGCCGGCCTCGCCTCTGCAGCCCCAATTCCGGTTTATCCAATCAGAGCGAGAGGCTGGATGTCAAACCACAGCTTGGGTCCGGCGTGGATCTCGCCTCAGGAATCAAACCAGTGGTGGCTTTTCATTTTCATTTGAAGGAGTTTTCTTCCCAAGCGAAGCGGAAAGCTTAGTATAAATTACAGTAAACACATAAATGTTATTAAACGGGTCTTTTGGATATGCTCAGTATACACAGGCTAGGTTAATGCTGTCAATGAAGTATGCAAAAGAGGCTAGCTGTGTGTGAAGCGAGACATCTCATGAAATCCATTGTTTCACACCAGTTCTGCTCCTTGTCTGGGATTTCAGGATTTATTGAGCAGGTCAGCCCATGGTCCGCATTCCTGACCAGTAACACGTCCTGGCATATATCAAAATGCACACAAAGCAAGGGACCAGAGAAGCTACCATCACATTACTATACACTTTCATCCAAAGCACTGCACGTTTTTTGGGAAGCAGGGTCAGCCAGTCCCTGGGGCAGTTGGGGGAGGGGAGAGGCCTTGCTCAAGGGCTCAACAGTAAAACCACCTGGCTGACCTTGAGATTTGAACCGACAACCCACTGGGCCCACTGAACCGCACACCACCCCCACTGCATAGTACAGTCATTAGAGATTTACCACTGTGAGTCTGTTAAGGTCTTAGGTGCTGGAGAGACCGACAGGCTGGGATTGGCAGGGGGTATAAATGTCCTCAATCTTAAAAGAAACACTGCCTGGATTAAAAAAACAGCGTGTAACCACCGGTTAATTAACACCATTGAATCAAAGTGAAACTATAGTGCATGAATATTACATATTAAACTCAAGTTATTCCAAATAACATGTAAAGATGTAAACATGCTTTAAAGTCACTTGAATGAAATGGAAATCCATGGAAACAATTTCACTTACAGCTTTCCGCAATCACGCATCGTTATCTTAATTCGATCGGCAAATTCAATTTTTCTTTGCTAACGTAACCCGTCGCCATCCTGTTGTAACACACCGGATCGCCGTCCAAAGCAGCCAGGAGGGGTCTGAAGACTGTCTCTCCTTAAAGACTGCTTGGCCCCATCCGTGTGGTGGCCTTGTTTGCCAGAAGGTTCCGATCCACATAGTGGAGGCCTGGGCCCACTCGCTATTCCCCGATGATGACTGTAAACTTCTGAAGGGCCTGTTCCCTTTCTCTTGGGGCGACTGGGGGCTGTTGTTCCACATACATGTAAGATAACACTAACCTGGATTAGTCCTCCTCTTATGTTTTTCTTTGCCAGAAAATTGCCCATGACATCTTCAGTATGTGAAGAATGCACCTCACTGTTGCGTATACCCTAGGCCATGTAGCACTAAGGAAATTCAATCTTTTTTTGATCTCTGTAGCTAACCGTCGCTGGGTTGGGGTAACAATTGATTCACAATGTCTGCGAGTTCAAGGAGAGGCAGACAATCAAGCGGCCAGGAGTACCACGGCACGCCATCACCCCTTCCCGCGTCCCACAATGCCACCCTGTCAAGTGTGACAATGCGATAACTCTCACTTCGGTCTCGCTTGGAATTTGAATCGAATTTGGATCGTGCCTTACAAGGCACGTCCTATTTTTAGGGAGATGTTATGCCGGCGCTCGATTCCCAGCTTCCCGTCCCGTTGAAAGGCTCTCTTTCACTCCCAGAGTCAAGGGAATGAGGTGTGAATAAGGTTAGAGCGTAGATCCGAAGACAGAAATAACAAGTTTCACAAATACGTTTTTCTGATAAAGTGACACTTCGGAGACACTGTAGGTTATTTAGCTGAAGTGCAGTGGGAAGGTTTCCCGGTATAATGTGTTTTTTTTTGTTTCATTTTTAAATACAGAGCTCATTAATCTGTGGGACACTATCATTCAGTAACACTGGCACTCAATGAAACATGTTAAACGGCATTAACTGTACAGCATCAGAAAACAGCAGATGCATTAAGGGGATGCAACTCATCAGTTTCTCCCCTGTTTTTAGTTTATCCGAGTCTTTCACGGAGTTCGCTGCTTAGTTCGGCAAACACTTGGGACCCTGAAGCTATGAGATACATTGTAACTACTGGCGTTGTGCATTTTTTAGGAATATAACTATTTAGGATGTTCTGAACTGTCATTTAGCACATCAGGGGCTCTGCCCTATAGGCACACGCGTGGTAAAATGATGATGACTCTCTGGTGATTTAGCCGACTTCTGAGGATTTTGGTTTTAAGAAATAAGGCACGTATAAAGAGCACAGGCAGGACTGACAGGGTGCATGTGCAGCAGTGGGGCCAGTTTGGGAATATGGCGATTTAGAAGCTGATAAAAACTAAACATGTAAAGGTCCTAAAATCTTTATTTTCTCTGTTGACTGAAAGAAGGTGTCTATCAGGCAGACATAAAGAGACTGACAGTCATATTCCATGAGATATTGTTGTTGTTGTTTCAGTAAGTACAGTTTCACTGGAAATAGAGAATACGAATCACCCTTATTTACACCTACACCTTTATTTGTTTATTTATTAATACTGCATCTTCTTACCCTCTGTCTGTATCTGTGATTTTATGCTATTGATCATTTTATGTATCTTTGTGTATTTTTTTGTCCTGAACAGTATGGATAAATTATATACCCATACTGCCACCAAAGCAAATTCCTTGTACATTTTTGTACCTGGTAAATGCAAGGATTCTAATTCTGATTCATCACATATGAGGCTAAGCTAAAGAATCACCGCATCTCATAGAAGCATTGGTTTCCACATTTTATCATTTAACAATAACACGGTACCTTCAACATGCATAATTGCTTTTGATATCAAAGTGTGAATACAGCCCTGTCTTTTGAGAATTGGACCTCCTTTCGCAGCTGGAAAACACAAAACAAACGGCCAGCTTTGGAACACTCTAACCAAAACAAAAGGGCCAAGGCATCTTCATATGTGAAACATAATCATAATTCCAAGCAAACAACAAAGCCTGAGAGGGTTGGAGGCCAGCAAATCAGAAAGCACCGTGAGAGGGGGGTCATATGGAGTGAATTCGGGAAAGAATTCGTGGGGAAGAAAGGGGGGGGGGTTATAATTGACAAAAGGCACCCCAAGGCATCACTGCAGAAAGGATCGATTCAGCGAGGAGGAAGCGGCTTTAAAAGGGATGACCTGACCTAAAATCACCACGTTATGTAACGGAGGAACGTGAGCAGAGCACCTGAGATGTCTCTGGGCTTTGAAACAGCCCTCCGCCCTCCCCAAACACACCAGGAACAAAGACGCCGTTTATCTCCGGCTGCTGATTGGATGCACATGGCTCAGCCTAATGACTTAGCCAATTATTTAGCTGTAATGTATACATGCATATGCAGGAAGGATGTTGAGAATCTAAGTGCTTCTTACATAACTTACATACCAACACCAGAGTAAAACCACCAGAAACAAAGTAATAAGCTGGTTCAGTGCAGAAGCTACATCTGGGGGGGGGGGGGGGGGGGGGGGGGGGGGGGGGGGGGGGGGGGGGGGGGGGGG
>JAODKC010000043.1:16711923-16730083 GCA_026777985.1 Mormyrops attenuatus
CCAGAGTAAAACCCCCACAAAAAAATTAATACGCTGTTTCAGTGCATACTAAAAATCTACCCCCCCCCCCCCCCCCCCCCGCAGGTTGTAATGGACTTTAGCGCATGGAGTGGTAACATTTACAATGCGGCTCACTGCACCTGTAGAAGACAATTGATCTTGTCTTGCGGCCCGGTTGATGGATATTTAAAATGTAATGGACAGCTTAATTTACTGGAGTGATTGTTCAAGTATGTAACAATGGCATCAGAAAAGTTTCAGTTACATACATTGTATAATTGAATGCAGCAATTACCCATCCAGTATAAACTGTTTTTGATAATTTAAGAAGAAGATTCGCAATCAAAATGTGGTAAAAGTCTTCCTGCAAACTGCAGCGAGTCATCTGTACCATCAGAAGGCTGTGAGCCCTTTGCCCTGTGAGTCCATTCAGATGTATGTGGTTTTTGCTGTGACTATTCACATACGTTTGGCTGTGCACCAGACTGTCTCACATACAGTGCTTGTACTAAACCTGCAGCCACGGAGTTCTGGTATTCACACACACACACAGACTTGTAATTATATCTTTGTGGGGACTCTCCATTCATTTCTATCTGCATAACCCTAATCCCAGCTATGACAACCTTAACCTCTGCCACACACACACACACACACACACACACATACACACACAGAGTCAGACCATCTCACTCACACACACACACACACACACATACACTCAAACTCATACACACCCTGGCACACACACCCTTCATGCCATCCCTACAAATGCTCTGTGTTATAAAGTCCACGTGGTGTCCCTGGTGAGAACCTTGGCCCAGGGAAATCTCCCATGATTCCCTGGTGCTGCAGATGACACAGGCTCTCAACAGCCACTTCTCTTTTTTGCTGAGTGTTTCAGACAAAGCTCATAAGTATCGGGTTTAACTTGCAGAGAAAGTGACTTAACTGACTTTGATTATAAGCTCACACGCAAATGCAGGGTGGGGGGGGGGGCAGGGGCTGCATGGTCCACTTATTTTCTATGTTGTTACATGAGTAACTCTGTGGGGGCACAATGGTGGCCCTAGGTTGGTTTATGTAACGCACAAGGGCAGAAACCAAAAATTGTTTGGGTCAGACAGGAGATTAGCTCAAAAGATTAAATGTGTGGCGCTCAGACCAAACACTCTGTACAGGGTTAAGGTTTCCATTCTCCACACTTTGTCACGTGTTAATGCTTCATCTTGCCCAAACAGATGCCCCACATTTCCTGTTTTTACTCTCATAAACTCTTCAAACTGCTGCTAAAACTCTGTTAACATTCACTATTCATTTCAGCACATAGATGTCTTTAATCACATAGTGATTATGAAAGAGCCATGCATTGTGATGGGCGATAATCTGAAATTAATTGCTATTATTGACAAAAATGTGTCACTGTTCACTTGCAGACTTCTAAAGACAAGTCTGTTTCTATCTGTCTGGAAAATCCAGTTTCTCTAGCTTCGGTGTCATTTCACCAAAGCCTCATTTTTCGACCGACTGCCTGCTCACAGTCATTACTGGGCCTTCAAAAATGAAAAATAAAGCAACGATGCCTGAGAACACGGATAATGGCGTAAACGACATTCTCAGAGCTCGGCAGATGTGGTGTGAAAGCCCCGGTGCGTCTGGGATCGCCCGCTGCCTACCGATGCAAACTGTGCATCTCAGATCCCGCCCCTGAGCCCAACACCCATATGGGAACAAAGGAGCCTCGCTGAATTCTGGGATACGCAGCCCAGAGCACTTGTACACAGTTATGGTCAGACCCTGTAAACTGTCAAGTGCTAGAAAAAAAAGAAAAGTGCAACACCCAGAAGGGTAACAGGCAGCTGTCAGCGCGGAGGCCGCCTTCAGAGCCTGCGGTGTGATTCACGACGAAACCAGACACTTAGGGAACCATACAGATGGCGATTAGTGCAATTAGGAGATCAGATTCGCCCATGTCACAGGAGAAAAGGCCTCCGTGATTTCTCATAGACGGTGAGCAGTCAGAGGAAAATGTGACAGGGGGTCCCCTTTCCAACCCTAGTCTTTGAATGACTTACGCATCAGTCCGTCTGATTCGTTGAAAAAGGACGAGGGTGGATGGTCCTACCAAAAGAATCGTATAATTCGAGTTTTCATACGTATATAGAAAAAATAATAATAATTTTATTCGGGCGCTGATACATTGCGGGGATCTAAATTGACTTTGCCGGAGCCATGTACATGTGGAATTAGACTCCCGCGTGTCTGGGGTGGTGGCTGCGTCTAAACACAGCTATATTTCGCAGATAACAGGATTAGCCGGCATGTGGATAATAAGTTGGCGAATCCCCCTCTGGCCATTTCTTAACAGTGTGAGAGCGCTAATCCTTCCAGCTTTGATGTCTTCCAGCAGCTTCCATCAGGTGCAGCTTGGCTTGTTGTGCTCTGCCCCCCTCCCTCCCCGCACTCTCCTAAGATCTCCAAATGCACTCATTAGTTTTGCCTGTTTACGAAGTTTGCCCCTTGTGACGGGAGCAGTTAAATGCTCCCCTTACTGACCTTTCCAGCTCTCTGTGGCACTCCGCAGATTTATCCGGCTCTGATCGGCGCTCTGACCGCCGGGCAATACCCCGAGGAATCACGCGCCCTGCTGAATCTGGACTTGAAGGGCGGGTTTGGACCTGTAAACAGGAACGCTAATAAGGCAGCTTTGTGATTTTCCCTACGAGGTTTTCTCAAAACAGGCAAGAATCCCCAGACAGGACCTGAAAGTATTAATCGCTAAGTTTTTAGTTGCAGATTCATTAATACTGCTTATGCCTGTCTGCCTTACATATAGCGTTTCGGATTCGGCCATTAGGCATCATCCCAGTAGCTCTGCCATGGTCGCAAATTTTGGTCTGGGCGCAGTATCTGCTTGCCATCACACTCCTGCATACTCCACCCTCCACCCTCCACAGCTCTCAGGTTGTGGAAGCATCACTGGACCAGCCCACCCCCCAACCCCAGGCTGAGGCTGACCTCATGACAGAACTGTGGTGCAGAGGATTGTGGGTAATGTGGGCTCTGACTGTCTTCATCCACCCGCTTCCTGCCGCAGCTGACAGGGTGCGACTTATTCAGTTTGCTGATTATAATTAAAAATATCAGAATAATTAAAGTCTTCAGCTTGACAAGCAGAGCCATAACTTCGCCCTCAGACATTCCTCTCTAATTAGTTAATTAATCCTAACGCAAATTATAAGCAATAATTAGTCAGTCAAGCTTAACGCAGAGTCTGGCGACTTTCGGCTGAGAGGCGTTTTGTTTCCGCCGTTGCCGTGGTTTTGCCGCCGTGGTGTGCCGCATTTCGTTGTCATTTTCTTTGTTAGGCCTCCGACATCTGAGGTGACTACTTGCATCTTCTATCCTGACCTTATCGGACCGAAACGTGCCAGGCACAATCGGTGCGTCACAATTGGCGTGTCATTCATTGGTGAGGAACATGGAAACGTGCCATTTTCTGTCCTCAGTAATTAATTTTAGCCATGTTAATGCAATTAGCCAGGAGCTTTTGGTGCAACTCTCATGAAGACTGCATCCAAGACCCACACGCTTAAGATGAATCCTGTGCCAATTTTACGATTTCAATTTTGCCTTAGTGTTAGCAAACAAAATGGTACCGTATGGTGACAGATGCTCCTCATATCATTTCACGCTCAATATCCATTGTCGTTCTTCGAACACATTTGTTGTACTGATGCTGTTGCTCTTATTGATTCTTATTGATTATTGTTTGAATAATAAATACTTCAGCTGTGAAAATGTCCCATGTTAGTCTTAGCGGTGAGTTTCGGGCACTGACACTACCTGAGGACCCCAATAACCGAGCATATGAAAATGATGATTTACTGCCACACTCATTAAAACTGATTTATGCAGCATTTACAGTACATTGTAACATTCTGACTGTGATTAGTATTATTATTTCATAAGGATATTTTCTGCATATAACATAAGCTCATCACTTTAACATACTGGTTCTCGGAGTAGTTCATTAGTCATAGCGCTCTTCATAATGTGTAATCATTTTACTGCGAAGGATGCCAGATTCTTGTTTAATGCCGCTCTAATATGAAAATTCTATATGGAACCAAACTAGGTTTCTGAAAATGGAAACACAAAGCAATTTCTTGGCCCGTAGGCAAATATCTCTCTGTCAGGGTCCTTCTGAGGCCTCTTTTTGCTTAGTATCAGCTCCCGATGAGGTGAGGCCTTCAACGTCTTGTTTTAAATGCTAGCTAAATCTAACCCTTGCTGCGCTGATTTTCTTACTTTGTTATAGTTACTTCTGTCAGCATCACTGATCTAATTGAATGTGTTCTGGTCTAATAAACAGACTTCATTATGTCTGTCTCTTTTCCTCCCCCAGTCTGTCTTTTCATTCTTTTGCTGGGGCTTTGCAGTCCGTTTTGGACCTCGCATTAATTGCAAACCCAAAATATTCGATGGAACGTAATGCTTGACCATCACATCCTAACCAGTAACCTTGGGAACAGAAGAAGAACCTATGGTATATTGTCCTGACGGCTTACTGGAGTTATAAATGCAATCTTTATTGTTTTCGGATATTACAGACTTATTCGGTACACGGTCAATAAAAAAATAGCATTTTCAGAGAAAACAAGCAATTAAACTCCGTTATGAGAGCCAGAAAATTGGAGAGGCCTGCTGTGTGTGTGGGAATGAACAGGGAAACGTCGCTATTTGAAAGTGAAATTAAGACACTTCCATATAGAAGATGCAGTGGAATCGCTATGTCTGTAATTGATGTCTAATCTAGTGATTACTGAACAGATGAGCCCTCCCTCAAAAAGTAAAATGAAAATACTCAAACTAAATATTTAGATATGTCCCCGCAGCCCTCTGTTGGTAGCAAGATGGATGGATGGATTTAGATATATAAATAAGAATAAAAATAGAGCTCTTTAGTTGCCAGCTGTGTCGTTACCAGTCCTGGCGTGTTGGGTCTGGGAGTGAGGGCTGCCTTTCCGGATCACTGGGGCTCACTGGGGCTCGCTGGGTCTCACCGGGTCTCACCGTGTACAGCCAGGCGCAGTAGCAACCTCACCATGTACCTGCGGCCTTGTGAAGGTGCCGCTAATGGTTGGCCGCGGTTCACTTTCAAGGGGACGACCGCTCCCGATGAAGACGTACATTCAGGTCAGCGGCAGGCCAGGCAGCCAGATCGGGAGCCTGGTGATGTAACATCCACTCTCCCGTCGTCAGTAAGTAACCGGGCTGCTCACATGGCCTCCAGGTGCTTTTAAACATTCCTCCATGCCTGTAGATGCGTGCTGGTTAGTTTCAAGTTCCTCTTTTTCCACTGGCGACATTCCTCTGGAAACATCTATACATTAGCACGAGAAGTCAGAATACGTCGGGCGTGCAAATCGCAGAATCTGCCGGAAGAGTGGGCAGCTGTAGCTGGCTCCCAACTACACAGAGGCTGAGGTTTGTACCGTAGCATTAGAACCCTGATGTGAGGTCGCAGTGGCTTTTCAGATGTGCCTCCGATCGACAGGAAAATAATATCACACCCTCTGATGTCCGCTCATTCAAACAAACAGTGGATTATTCAGTGATGCTTCTCCCGCTCCTCCGCACTACAAGCACGCCTGAGTTATTCCAAGCCACATGATATAAAATTTATGCGTCTCTGTATAATGCATAAGGTAATTTTGCAATGCTTTTCCCACTGGCATTAATCTTCACAGCCAAATCTTTTTAAAAAGGCGCAAAATGTTTTTAAATGATCTTTTTTGTGGAGTTACCTTTTAATAAATATTTCATTGGCACTTGAAGTTGGGCTTACCCAAATCACTCTCGCATGAATAAATATATAAATAAATGCCACGTGCACCCTCTGCGACAGGTCTGCTCTGGTGACGTTTACTGGCACGGGTGAGGGATTCCTGGGTGTGAGTCGTGGCCTCCAGTGACATGTGCACATACATAGGAACAAAAAATGATATAAGCAAAGAAGCTGGGGCAGATGGGAGAAGCACAGTCCTGCTGCTAGTATGCTGTGTAGGTCATGATGATGAGCTCATGTGGCTACGTTCATGAAATAGCACATAAACCATTAAGTCATATATTTATAGCTCCTCTGGGGGTGATGTGTGGCTCAGTGGGTTTGGCAGCCATACCTGTGATCAGTAGGCTGTAGGTTCAAATCCCAGGGTCTAATCCCACTGATGTCACTGTTGGACCCTTGAGCAAGGCCCTTAACCCCTAGTTGCTCCAGGGACTGTCTGACCCTGCTTTCATGGAAACTCTGCATCGCATTGGATAAAAGTTTCTGTTAAGTAAATGGGTGGGGTGCTTCTCCTACAGATCTCCATCATGTTCTTGTCCTCACATCTGGTTTTCAGTATGAAACTCAGAGGGCTGGTCCCAGGCAATAGGAAGGGGACATACAACTTCAAAAAGGTAGAGAGAGGGGCTTTCATGAGGGCCAGTGCCAGACAGCATGCTGGGATATGGGAACGCAGCTGCAACAGATGGCTGTGCATGGCTTCTCCCAGCATCCTCTGGGGCACTGTGGTTCTTTACATGAACAGAGACGCAAAGCCAGCGCAGATGTTTAGCTGCATGCTAACGTTCAGCCGTCTGCCTTCTGGCAGGAACACACATTTGGTCATCACTGTCTGTGGCCTCCGGCCAAGTGCTATGAACTCCAAATGTCTCTTAAACTTGGACATCTTTACACCGGCAAAGTTTATAACTTTTGTTCAACAGCATGTACAGAACTAACTGTAATCCCAGTTTCAACATATCCACACAAAAATGCACAAAAACTATACGAAATTAAAATATAAACACCTGATGTATTCAGTTTGCCTGATACTGGACAATCATTTGGACATCATATCTGGGGGCTCATTTATAAAACATTCTTATGCACAGATTTGATCTTAGATTTTGCAAACGATCATATCCACGCCAAACTTCAAACTTATGAAAACGGTCTTTGGTGTCGAAAAGTACTTATAACCACCGTCAGGATCAGATTTGGTGTAAGCACTTTCCTTGTGGCGACGTTGGGGTACTGCAGGTAGACAAAAATCGCGCCAGCATGCCGTCTGCTGCATAAATGGGCAGTTCACCCCAAACACACACCAATCGTATCACCGCGCAGAAGATATCGCCGGGGTGCTCCTGCTCTTCCGATTTGTGTGTGAAGTTCGGTAGAAGAAATTATTCCTACATTAAATTACTCACTACCAAATCTGCGGATTATCTTCAATAACCGGATCATGATTTCTGGCAATAGACATCGCTGTTGGATTTTTCAAATGTATTTTACTTGCGCTTTAATCGCCACAGAAATAATGCCACAATGTTGCACATTTCTATCGGCCGATATCTCCAAAACTAGGCAACTCCTAGCAGGACACCCTAGACAGATAGATAGCACTAAAGCCCCTCTCAAACATACGCGTATCTTTTTTCAGTTTTGGTGTGAACCGCCTTTTTAACTGATTCTGCATAATAATAATAATAATAATAATAATAATAATGTTATTATTATCATCATCACCATCATCATCATTATTGTAGTACTAATAGTAGTAGAACTGGTGTATTTTTATTGCCAGATTGAACACATTGTTGAGGATATATGCAATGGTTTGCACAGTAAAGTTATCAATAAATTAAAATAACATTGGCTAGGCTAATTGCGACAAACAATAGAAACACATACACTGATTTTCCAAAACCCTATTTAGCGTAATTGACACATCCATCAGGGAAATTTATTTAATATACCAACATATCATGGTTCCACACGTGTAAACCATTATGGTAAATCCATACTTTAACGTATTTTTTAAGTTACTGACCTACATTAAATTTGTTTTTAAGGTCGTTGCAATGGTGACGTCGCCTTTAATTTACTCACGCCCAGCTTGAAAACTTCAAATAAACATACGAAAATACGATTTCACTATCATTTGTAGATTGTATGTTTTTGGATCTTTTGTAGCCTATGGATTGATGGAAATGTTTGCACGCGTGGGACCAAAAATGCCTTACCTATGTTTAATTGTTCTTTTTTCTTCTGCTTTCCCTTTCTGGTTCATATCCTACTTTTATAAAGTAATTCCGCGCGCGTGCGCCTCGCTGTTTTTGAGTGTTACTTTTTGTTATACTAGTAGGCATTGTTGTTTCATTTTATGTATTATATCTATTTATTATTTCTATTTTTTTTCGTATCTCAGCAGGGTACTGCAATGCTGTGCCATAAAAATAGTTTGTATTTTAAGCACAGTATTGTTTGTCTATTACTTAAAGGCTACATGCCAGTGTTTGCAATTGTTTTCAATGTTGTTTTTTAAATGTTTTTTAGTGTATTGATTTCGGTGTGGAGAATCGTGGAATTTCACAGTATCAACATTAGTATTAACCACTAAATTTCTGGTATTGTGAGCAGGGGAGTAACTAGACATCCCGGCCCCCCTGAGAAAATGTCACCTTGGACCCCCTGCTTGGGTTGGCACTTTCAATCGCTCAGTTGATTTTGCGGAGCAGGGGGATTTGGGCATCCCAACAAAGTGCTTGGCCCCCTGAATCTGTCATGGCATCCATGCCCTTCTGAGGCCCTTGATCATGACATCACTAGCAGTAATACCACTCGAAAGGCTCCCAAACAGCGTCCCTGCATGCATTTGCACCTGGATGGATGGATGGATGGATGGACGGACTGTGGATATTTTATTTGCATTATGCTCTGATTATTATTATTATTGATTCCAATCCATTACAGGGTAAATCCACCCACACACACAGTCATTTGCTGGGGGCAATGTACAGACACCAATCTACCTAAACTATGTGTTTTTGGAACTTTATGTAGAAAACTCCCACATACAGGAGGTTGGAAGACGAGTGGATTATTGTTACTATACTCAGTTTCTTATTATTTAATGAATGAGGATGTTCAACTGCGCAGCAGAGTAAGGAAATTAAGCTGAAAGAAGCCATGAAATTCAAACGTTACTCCAGAGGAAATTGGCAGGAAATACGCCAAGTGGCAAGTGAGAATGAAGGTGCTGGAGGGGGAGGATGTCCTGCACAGCCTGCCGAGAGCAGCTCAGCCACGACCAAAACCACGTGCTTACCACAGCCTCACATAGACCGAAACCAAGTGCTTATCACAGCCTCACATAGACTGAAACCACCTGCTTACCACAGCCTCACATAGACCGAAACCAAGTGCTTACCACAGCCTCACATAGACCGAAACCACCTTACCACAGCCTCACATAGACTGAAACCACCTTCTTACCACAGCCTCACATAGACCGAAACCATGTGCTTACCACAGCCTCACATAGACCAAAACCAAGTGCTTACCACAGCCTCACATAGACTGAAACCACTTGCTTACCACAGCCTCACATAGACCAAAACCAAGTGCTTACCACAGCCTCACATAGACTGAAACCACCTTCTTACCACAGCCTCACATAGACTGAAACCACGTGCTTACCACAGCCTCACATATACTGAAACCACATACTTACCACAGCCTCACAAAGACAGAAACCACATGCTTACCACGGCCTCATAGACCGAAACCATCTTCTTACCACAGCCTCACATAGATCGAAACCACCTTCTTACCACAGCCTCACATAGATCGAAACCACGTGCTTACCACAGCCTCACATAGATCGAAACCACGTGCTTACCACAGCCTCACATAGACCGAAACCACATTCTTACCACAGCCTCACAGAGACCGAAACCATGTTCTTACCACAACCTCACATAGACCAAAACCACGTGCTTACCACAGCCTCACATAGACCAAAACCACGTTCTTACCATAGCCTCACATAGACCAAAACCACATTCTTAGCACAGCCTCAAATAGATCGAAACTACCTTCTTACCACAGCCTCACGTAGACCGAAACCACATTCTTACCACAGCCTCAAATACACCAAAACCACGTGCTTACCACAGCCTCACATAGACCAAAACCAAGTGCTTACCACAGCCTCACATAGACCAAAACCATGTTCTTACCTCAGCCTCACATAGACTGAAATGACATTCTTACCACAGCCTCACATAGACCAAAACCACGTGCTTACCACAGCCTCACATACACCAAAATCTTGTTCTTACTGCAATCTGACACCGACCATAACCACATTCTTACTGCAACCCCACATTGACCGAAACCACGTTCTCACTGCAATCTCACATCTACCAAAACCACACTCTAACTATAACCTCACATCGCATACAACTGCATCCAAAATTGCATTTTTACTGCAACCTCACGATCACCGGCAGTGAAAAAGCAGATATCACATTCTGACATGCCAAATTATGTTTCCCATGTGAAATACTATCATTTTTATATCTAAAATGCTTTTATACCCTTTTAGACATTCTTTATATAGCAGAAAAAGTACAAGAAAAATATGACAAAAAAATCTTACATGTCCTACAACACTTTTCCTGTTCCATGGAAAGTATTAAGCAGTGCGTCTATTCAGAATTTAATAAAACACTGTGTCTGTTGAAAGCTGTATTAGATTAGAGACTGAGACGTGCTTAACAATAGAAATGTGTCCCTGTCTAGAACACTGTGCCTCGGATACATATTGATTGATTCATTGATAGGCAGCTGATATAACAAATGCCTTTTGCTTATCAGCTTCTGCCTGACCCTGGGGGTACAGGAGGCCCCGCCTCTTTGCTGCCTGCCACACCACTTCAGTGACAGCGACTTCCCAAACGTGGGAACAAAGGATCCCCCCCCCGCACTCCCCAGCCCTCGTGCCCTCGTCCCCTGGCATTTCTGCTCTTTCTGGGAGAGCTGAATTTGTTCAGTTTATTTCGAGTGACACCTCCAAGCAGCGCTGGGCCCTAACTGGATGTGAGCACTGTCAGTGCGATTTGGGGGGGTGGCGGTGCAGTCCTGTGTTCATATCGAAGTTGGTGCGGGTTCTCCTCACGCCCGCGCGGCATGCCGGCTGGTGGGAAGATCCCACTGCAGATGGTACCAGCACATGCCCCAGCGCTGGAGCTGTCACAAACCATCACCTTGGGCCGGGTCGCAGCGCCGGTCCCCGTCACCTCACATCCCCATCTCGCTGACGTCTCCGGCTTGCGGAGCGCTTTTGTTAAGGGGGCGGAAGGGGCACAGAGGTCGTGTTAACCTGATCGATGGTCACACGCGTCATACATTTGCGATTCTCTTTTTACGTTTTCCCCAAAATTAGATGTGCTCCAAGGTCACTGCAATAGCATGACACACTTCTGCTGGGATTTAAGGGAACTGTATTACTGCCCACTGAATTGTCTTATTAGGTGCTTGCTTGGTTTGGAAGATGTTTTGTAGCCATTGGTCCTATACGACTTACATTTATACCTGGGCATTCACTGGAAGCTCAGCCTAGCTGCACTTACGTCGAGTCGACTCCTCAACAGCCATATGTTTGTAACGTGCTATTTGCCTCACATGTATGTTGCTTTGGACAAAAGTGTCTGCTAAATAAAAAATATTGCAAGTGATGTAACAATAATCTGTGAATGTACAGTAATGCCTGTGTTATAAAATATATGAGATTTTGTTCTTTATAACCAACACAGTTTGACTGCGCAGTATAATGGGCTCTTACTATTATGGGTAATAATTAACCACTGATGGTTAAGTTAACATGCAGCCAGAGCGAACCTTTCGGGGCACACATTCTGCGAAGCAGGGCTGTAATTAGGGGAATGGGGGCATAAATCCTGCGGGCCGCATCTCGTGGGGCAGCATCCGGGACGGTAACAATGGGCTCCATGTCGATCGGACTCTCGGACATACGAGTGCCTGAAAGACGGCTCGCTCTTGTCCTGCAGTCACGCTGAGCGGCCTGGAATGGAACCTCCTGCTAGTAAAGTCTTTGGAAGTGGTCAGGCAGCAGGAAATGCTCGCTAATTGGCAGGATGCTTCTCTTTCAGGCAATTTCCTCCTCCCCCTCCATTGAGTTTATTGATTCATTACAGGACCCCAAATGATGGCTTATTGTTAAACAGTTCTTACACAAGGTTGTTGGCATATAAACTGGCTGTTTTAAACTGCTGTTTTTTTCTGTGCAGTGAATCTATCATTGTTACCTGTGTCCTTCACCCACTTTGTTCCTTCAGACACTAGCATATTTTACAAATGCAGTGTAATATAAAGGACTGCAGTTACTTCATTCATACAAAAGATTTATACATGCAATGGAATGCAATCCAAGTAACTAAACAATACATACAGGTGATACATTCATACAATGAAGAATTGCTATTTCTTTATTTAGGAGGCACTTCTACCCAAAACGACCCGAGAGGAATTGGAAATTAAAGGCGTTACTCAAGAATACAACAGTGAAGTCACTCTGTCAGCCCTGGGGTTTGAACTGGCAACCTTCCGATTATTGCATCTGAACCCACTGAGAAACACACCATCTCCATTCATGCGGTGTGTAACCCACCAGAGACGAGTGAGATAAGGTGACATATAGACAGCAGATTTTAACCTGGATATCATGTATAGCAAAATCTCACAGTAGGAGTTCACCCATACACAGATACACAATTCAGCAAGAAACCTTTCACATTATTCACTGCAAAAGTTGGGTAGGATTTACCTTCTACCTTGAATGAAATGCATGCAGTACTTCTAGTGCTTTTTTTAAGGGTCTGTCCTAATATTCAATGAGCCCCCCGATGTGGTTCCACGCTGCACGGAATCCGTGCGCCGCGTAAACACGCCGCATCTGGTGAAGTCTGGTGACCCACTGCCTTCATTATTATTCGAGCCTCCGTGAAAAAACTCGCACCACCGTACTGCTGGCCCCAGGCTGTTCAGATCTTTTTTAAAGAAAATTTATAGCTGATAATCCTGCCTGCCCACTCATTCAAATTAAAGACCAGCTTGCACAAGGACATTTTCCAGCTCCATTTTGCAGCTTTGATTGCGATTGTACTCGTCCGATAACATGCGCTGAAACAGAGGTCAGCAGCTGTCAAGGATGGCAGCTTCTGCTCCAGTGCAGTTTTGTTTGTTTCGTGGGACTGACCATCTTAAACGAAAACCCAGAAAAGCAGACGAAAGCCTGAAACAGTGGAGTAAAACTAGGCATTAAAACTCGTTTCTTTAATGATGCTGTGCATCCCAAGGATGAAAGAAACAGGTTTTAAAGCCCAGATTTGCATTTCCTTCCTGAGCTTTCGTTTGAGAGATTCACTCTGAGACGCTTGTTTGAGAGCTTCAGTCTGCTAATCCAGGCTTTCGCCTAAGACGGTTACTATTGCTCCACCAAATTAAGTCACTCACAAACAATTACACATCATTCATCATTAAAAGAGTTTTAGCTGTATTGCTATTTTTACATATGATGTATTTTTTTTATTATTAGAAATGCATGGAGTTGAACAGTTGAACAAGGCAAAAAATACTTCGGGTGAATAATAGATAAGTATTTGTACTTTTAGAAATGTCTTAAATGTTTAGCTATAATTATTTATCTAACTCAGTGTTTCCCGATCAGTCCTCGGGCATCAACAGCCAGTCCACGTTTTTGCTCCCTCCAAGGTCCCTGACAGACAGTTCACATTTTTGCTCCCTCCCAGCTCCCAGGGAGATGGGAGGGAGCAAAAACGTGGACTATCTGTGGGTCCACGAGAACTGGATTGGGAAACGCTGATCTAACTGGAGTACAGATTTCCTGTCGCCTGAAAAGACAGTTTGTAAGCCTTCAGCCTAGGGCCTGCTAACATATGAACAGGAGCAAAAATGAAGCCGACAGTGATGACCTATGTGGAAAAAACAGTATATTGTGAGAACTGGATCATTTAAATATGACTTATTTAAATTTCTCTCCAAGGTTGTGGGATTTCTGCCAGTTCTTGTGGTCCTCCTGGCTCTCTTAAAGCTGCTGTATGCACCTTTCTGTGAAATATCTCAAATGTTCAAATGGATTGGCCACATAATTCTGATCCCAGACCAGTTATAGTGACACTGAGGAGCACATTCTCCTTATAACAGTGGCCAAAAAGCGGTCAGTGTATTAGAAGTCCTCTCTGATAAGAACAATGTTTTGGATCTGATGGATTCATTGAACATAGATGATTGACCTGCTCTGTTTATTGAATGATGAAGAATATTACACCAACTCAGTGGGTCACAGAGAGGAAAACAGAGGTTGAATCACTGAAACGACACCCAGACGACTGACACCTGTACCTACGCACTTCCTCTGGATCCTACCAATCTACTTGACCGACTGAGGTCAAATTTAAGTTGTTTTGTTTATTTTTCTTTACACCAAGGAAGTGTGAAACAGCTATTGAGGCAGGCAGAGGAAATCCGTGAGCACTGCACGTGCCTGAACACGGTCCTTGAACTGCACATTAATGTATGACTGTTTCAACTGACATGGAAGACCTCTCGCTTTCAGTGGACCCTGCCAGTAGGAGACGCAGCACCTCAAAGTTGCCCTCAATCCCAAAATGTTCACACTGAGATCCGCTGATCCCTCGGTCAAGCTCAGCACACACAGGAGATGGTCCTGCCGAAAACCGACCACAGATCAGACCTCCGACCCAGATTTGCTCTTCCTGAAGTGTCACTTCCTTGTAAGTCCTCAAATCCGTGGATCCAACAGGGGAGGATTTAGAATGACAGATGGAAAAGGAGAGAATGAATTCAGATACTGCATCGGTACTTTTTAATCATGACTTACTGTGACCCATGTGCTGTGTCCAGACAGAGACTCTTTAACCCATTTACACGGCTGAATTTCTACAGGCACGGTTCCGGATCAGTACCTTCTCAAGGGCGGAACAGCCCGTCTCGGCTATCTGAACCTGTGGGCCTCCTGTCCAGTTCATTAACCGGTGGACCAGCTGTGGCTGCAAGCTTAAATCAAAAACACACTCGTCCCCGATGCTTTCTGCTCCCATCCTGTTTGTTTTCGATTTTGGGGAGAAGTGACGGACACTCCGGCTGCTAAGATAATAGTTACTTTTGGAAGTAGGGATCGTTTTCATCAGACGTGTAATCCTGAATTCCTTTAAAGGGCAGTAATTGGACATGACATTAATAAATTACTTATGAAAGCCTAATCCGAGCCCTTTACCTAGAGTCTCAAAGGTAATCCACTCACTAGTAATGTAAATATGAGGGAAATGTACAGCCTAAACACACAAGATCCATGCAGATGAAAGGCACATTTAGTCTTGCGTCCGTGTTCAGGCCCATGATCATGTCACACAGGCACATGCAAAGTTAAGTTGAAAACAGCACATTTTCAATAATAATTACAGATAAATCAGCTTCACCTATTGATATGTGGTCTCAAAGCAGCACAAACTTTGATTTGATTTTCCATATATTTTTATGTAGCAGATGCATTTATGTAATGCGACGTACAAATAAGTCAAACAACACATTGCAAACATGTTGAGCAGTCGACTATCGTTGTGAGTGCAGCCAGGCTGAGCTTCCAATGAATGCCCAGGTGGCAGTATAAGCAGTATTGGAGAGAAGCTGCAGAACATCGTCCATTTTTATTGGTTATTTACTGGTTATTTTTTGATATGTGTAGCTAAATGACTTGCTTGTCTTTGAGGAACACTGTATTTGCACCCTAGTCTTGTTGACGATCTCCTGGCTCCGGTTCGGGCTGTTCCAGCTCAGAATGTCTCTAACTTTTGCAGAAGATGCATATCTGAGCCCTTTGAAACTCAAACAAGAAGCCAGCTACATACTTTCACTTTAAGACCAGTGGAAACACACTCACATACATGCAGACACACACGCACACACATTCAGACATATTTTCTGATGCCATTTGCTGTTACTTGAAGAACATCTCCTTCCAATACCTTCAGAACCCCCTTTCAGGAGCCTTTAATAAATGGGCTGGTATCCACCCCAAGCGCACACAGCTGATGGAAGCACACTGCTGCCTGTCCACATGGCCCCGGGCAACGCGGCGCTCCAATCCCCCGCTGGGTCAGCGGCCTGTGCTCCTCAGCCCCCCCACCTGAATCCCTCCCCTCCTCTGCTCCATGTGGAGGTCCCAACATCTCCTGAGTTTATTTCTCCATTTGCATGGACCCTTCTGAAGAGGAACAGGCATCGCTGTAACAGTGATGATAAAGACCTAAGCAAAGCCCTTCCCTCTCCCATACCTACATATCCGACATGGGGATACAGTGAACAGGACATGGGATATAATAGAGCTTAATAAAAAATTACGAGCAATAAATAATTATAAATACTTGGAGGGAAGGTATGAAATTCACCAGAACATGGTACCTTCCTTGTTTCTTGAGGCAGTGGAACACATCTGAAAGAGGGAGATGAGAGGGCAAATCGAAACCAAGGCTGTCAACCAGTCTCTATGTTTAGTTTTACATTGCCAGGAAGTAAATTCTTTCCAAGCCATAGCCCAGCCCGGAAACGGGAAATGATTCTGGAGACATCACCACCTTCGGGACATTTGAATTTTCATGGTGTCCCCTGGGTGCAATCACCATTGTCGTGGCTTATATAGCCCAGAACTGCTTCTCCCTTGTTAACTAGCATGTTAACCAGTAACAATATAACTTGCTTACATATCCCCGTAAGAAAAAAAACACAAAACTTGTGATTAAAAAAAAAAAAAACTTTTTGCATGTGAGGTTCCCACCTTTTACACGGGAAACCGGAATACAGAAAGTTTTGCTCTAAATAATCCCCGGCATTAACAGTGAATCCGGGATTCGTGTTGGGTGCTGAACGTCAAACGTGTGAGCCGCTACAGAGCACGTGCACTCAGCTCATGCTACAGACCATCTGCCTGGGCCACAGATCACAACAGAAATGCCTCCTAATGATGCCAGAGGGTAAAACACCAAAAAAGGGGTGAGATATACCCACACTTTATCAGGGCTGGGGTCACACTTATGATGACATTATAGTACAGAGCATTTCATTCATGTTTGTACCCTACATATTGTCTTACCCTTATTTATATATCTACATGTTTATTTATTTATTGATAGCACATTTTATTTCTCAGTCATTATTTTTATTCTGTTTATTGTTTCGTGTACTTTTGTCTTGATAGTATGTTGTATACGTCATGCCACCACCTCGCCCAAAACAAACTCCTTGTATTTTTTGCATGTGGCATATAAAAGGATGCTGATTCAAATTCTGATTTGGATTCTGGATTCTGATTCAGTAAGTCACTGTTTTGGTGACTGGCTCCACGGGGTATTGTTAACAGGCCAGATCCACGACAGCGGTTGTGAGGGGGGGAGGGTTGGCTTTTACCACGGTGATTAATCTGTGCCATGATCCCTCCTGCTTCTCCCTTAGTTGTGGGGCACCAAACCCCATAACCTGCATGTTGTGCTTGTTTTGCCAGCCAGGTGTCCTGCTGAGCATCTAAACACAATGCATTTACCCAGGAGGGAGCTCCATCAGCTCCATCAGCTCCATCAGCCTCTGGGAAGGAAATTGACGAAGATCGTTTGCAGCAGTGCCCCACACTAACTCAGATCCAGATTTATGATTAGCATTTATACAGCTTAAAAAGTGAGTGACGTTCTTATGTCAGGATTCCCAAACAGAAAAGCGCCATCAGAGTACACAGTACTCAGTAATGTCCAATGTCCAGGTATAAATATGAGTAAGTAAGAGATAGTAACAGAGTCTGAGTCTGAAACGAGTAGATAGCTATAGGAAGATCCTATGCCTGACAACAGCCTTATGGTTTGGTGAAAGATACCAAGACAGAGTGACTGTGATGAAGCCTCACAATCATGTCACACTTGCGGTCCGGGTCACCGCATCACCAGGTCACCAGACCACAGTGCCGTCTGTAGTCTCAGCTCTATGAATCAGTGTGATGGGAATTAACCTCGTCATACTATTCCCGACCGGCACGCCTTTTCCCCCCGAGAGTGTTACAAACATGGGAGGCATCAGTCACTGCTTATCGGGCTCCAGGGAGACACGCCAATGCCCGTGCCATGTTTCTGTGAGGTTACCTCGCTGTCCCGCGGCGGGGGGGGGGGGGGGGGGGGGGGGGCGGGGGGGGGGGGGGGCGGGGGGGGGGGGGGCGGCGCG
>JAODKC010000043.1:16732469-16761851 GCA_026777985.1 Mormyrops attenuatus
GTCTGTAATTCAGGAGTTAAGCTCATTGCAACACTGTCATTATGCGGGAATATAGCTGCAATTAAAGTTAAAAGGAAGAATTTCCAGAACACTTGAGTCATTAGGAACAAAAGAGGTGCTTGTAAACATCTTATTTGTTATCAGTATTTAATCTTCCTGGATTAAGAGAATGGGCGTGATTCTGATACGTAATGACTATGAGTGTGCATCTTGGTGAACTGTGGGTGAAGTGTCATTCCAACTGGAGCTGGGAGCCTAGCTGCTGCCCGGGGGAGGAGGCGGGGCCGGGAATCTCCAAGCGATGGGAAGCTGTCAGGCTGTCAAGCACTCAAGCACTCCAAATGTCAGCACATGCATGTGCAGAGCAAAGGACATATGGGAGTGAAAATTCCCAGGCAAGTTCAAGAGGAGAGATTAGAGCACATAACCAATCAGGCAGCACACCCTAAACCAAGAGCGAACCCATACTACTGTATCCAAACCCATACTACTGTATCCGAACCCATACTACTGTATCCGCTAAGAACCAAACTGAGATCTGATGGGGCAAAACCCCAGCAGCTACCGCGCAACACTGCAGCCTTAACGGTTCATCTGAACAGTGCGCAAAGCAAAGAGGAGCTGCGCTGGTCCTATTCTATCTGCTGTGGGGCCTGATCTACAAGTAGGAATCTTACAGAAGAAAAAGCATACGAGAGCTAATGATTAGCAAGTCCAAAAAGACTTGGGAAACACTGCAGAAAAACAGAGAAGAAGCAGTGGCAGGGCATTTTATAAGGGTACATCAGGAAGTCATTCATAGCATCATCTGAGCAAGCTGAACCCAACTCCCTATGATCATACACTCTCCAGCTAAACATACGTGCTTTTTGTCACTATATGGACAAGAAAGCACATCTCTATGTTTGATTACTAAAGTAAATTATCTAGTTTACCACGAAATTAACCAAAGTATGGAATCATCACAAAAAACATGCAGATGCATGTAAAGGTATGTTATAGTATAAAATATACAGTATATAAAATGCATCAAATATACAATAATCTACCCATTATTTTAACATAGATACATTGAATGGAGCTCATTTATTGTCATTAAATTCAACAGTTATAAATGGAATAATCTCCAAATGCAGTTTAAATTATAATTCAGTAACAAAAACACAGACACAATTATAATATCACTACAGTTTTCCCTCATGAGGAACTGAAACTGAGTGACTGAAACTTTGGATTGAATCTCAAGAGCCAATAGGAATGCAGCAATGCAGCTTACGTGCATGGCCTTCTTCAGAATGAGAAGGCGGTGACATCATTGGTGTATAAAGTAGTGCTCTTTACTGCTTTGACCCTATTACTTTTCCACAAAACATTAATTTGCTGGCTTTTTAAAGAGCTGGGAAAATGCAGATTTAAGATCATTTGTGTCAAAGAAAAAAAAATTATTGTGCTTTGTTGCTGGCATGAAACCAACACTCCAAAGCAAAACCAAAGACTTAACTGTAGCTGTGGAGCTCGGAAACGTTATTCTGTAGCTTGTTTGTTGCTGGTTGGCAGTTTCTAGTTGCGGTTGTGTGCTTCCTGCATGTCAAGACTGCCTTCACATCTCGTTCAGACTTGTTTTGTTGTGCTGGGAGTCTTTAATTCCACAGGAAACCGCGGATTCATTTGAACAATTCAGATTGCTTGGCAAAATCGATCGGATTTTTTTTTTTTTAGTTTAAGCTCATTGTCATATTTAAGAGGGAAATGCCCCCAAAATTGCATCGCGTTAATTTTTGTCACCGCCAGATGATGGAAGAAGGCCGCTTTTACCTGCACTGTCGGAAACCAGCTCCTTTGTTTGCCTCAATTTTCACACACTGACATCAAAAGCTAATATTTCAGATCTGATCTACGTTAAAGTGAAAGGAGAGTCAAAAATGTTTCACAAAATACATTTTTCTTTTAAAACATTTCACCTATTAAAATGAAAGTATTCTCCCGTTCTGTCTTCTAATGTTTGGCACTCTGGAAATTGATGGAGTATTAGAATCGCTCTACATAATATCCTAAGTCTAGACTGTGTTGTTTACAGGGAACTGAATCATACTAATTGTGGATTAAGCTACCTAACATTATGCACCAAGCCAGGAAAATACTAAATTTATTACAGACAGCATAGTATGTGTCAGCTAGATGCTTTTCGCAGTCAACACCGAGATCATCCCGTGAATAGATTAAGTTTTGATGACATTTGCCCTGAAGCCATTAGCGATGTATGCCCGGGGGCAGAGTCCTGTAGCAGTTATGCTTAAGCCCTGGATTGGCAGCGCTCACTTCTGTAGAGATGAACAAAGCTTTTCGGTAAATACCCACCCATATGAGTAAGTCAAGGGTTACACTGTGCACCTAGAATGTTCCAAAAAAAAGGAAAAAAAAAAACAGAACGGAAGAAAGTGAATCACCCGCTCCCGGATCCTCCTATTTCCTACTAGAGGCATAACCAGCTTTAAAATTGTTTCTTTTAAGAAAGTATTTGGTGAAGAGAAAACATACAAAAATGCAAATATGCCGTGTCTACATGCGCTTGTGTGGGTTACGCCAGATATAACCGTAAACCATTAAAGCTCCTTGCATCGCGCTGCATGTTTTACAGCCATGGCAGTAAAACCGGAGCTGTTGACATGTTGCTGCCATTATTTTTTTTCCAGCGTGGAGCGTGTAACGCAAGCTGAGCCGCCGCGATCGGGCGCACGTGCCCCGTCCTTCTTCCTGCTTAGTGACTCCGCAGGTCTGAACACAAAGGCTTTTTCACTGCAGCGTCTCTCAATTTTACTTATGTAAAAAAGCGGGGTGAGAACATTTGATTTGTTTCGATTTACAGAAGCTCCCGGTGCCGTAGTTCCCCATATCAAATTCACTGCCGCCTTACCTTACTTTAAATACCCGCATGTCACCTGATCTCAGTCTTAACCCCGTCATTGTATGTATCTTTTCGACAGCACACTCGCAACATGAAAACATGGGATCTAAGCACAAGGCTTTTCTACCCCAGTCCGCCTTACTATTTCATTAACGGCCAATTAATGTCCCTTGTAAAATGCAATGAATTTGAATTTAGGTAAGTTGGGCACTAGGACCCTGAGTTTCTTAAAGGAGACAGTAAAGGTTAGTGCAGCATCCCAATCGGGTCCTACAGGCAGCAAATAAAAATTAAAATGTTCAATATGAGATTATCCTTAACGACCCCAACATACACACAGGCGCACAAAATTAAAGGAGGCATTTGTAATTTATTGTTAATTTTTAGAATGGAAAGCAAAATGCTGTGTATCGTTTGTGATTTCCCGCCTTGTTATTACCATGCGACGGGAGAGTGAATGATGCACGTTTGACCAGAGCTGTCTGCAGAACTAATTCCTATTAAAGTGATGGGAAGAAGCATATGTTGCGCCTCGGGCGCTGAGAGTCCAATCACCCTGCCTGCACGAAGCTCCATTTGAATACAGGACAGCCGGGATTCATCCTAAACCAGCCCAGCGGGGGTGGGGGAGGCAGCCCCTGGAGCAGCGGATAAGCACACCTCCTCCAGCAGGATTGACCGGCGCCGGGCGGGGTGCGGCTGGCGGATCGCGGCGGACTGCGCCGATCGCCCGCTTTTATTCCCGACGCGGACCTAGCGGTTTTTTAAATGGTTTTCTTGCTGGTTCCTTTTTTGATCGCTGTAGCTACGTAATTTGTGAATGTTGCACTTTCTCTTTTCCGGAATTCCACACTTTTCGTAGGTTATTATTATTATTATTATTACCATTATTGTTGTTATTATTATTATTATCATTATTATTTGACGGGATACATTTCTGTATTCATCTAGGTCATGTTCTTTTAGCTATTTGCCTACAATTATAGCCCCCCCCACCCCGTCCCCGCGGCAAAAAGGTGTGTTATTCTGTGTAAATCTTTCTTTTCTGAACGTGTTTCTTAACTACACTCCTTGGCTGACATCACCGCAGTGAAGTTTACTATAACGGTTTTACAACGACTTTTTACTGTTGGATATTTTACTGCAGTAATTTAGGTTAAGTAGCCGCTTAGGGGTACAATAGCAGACCCCCACTGGGACCCGACCCAGCAACCTTTTGGGTTCCGAATCCATGTCCTTAACCTTCAGGCTACCTGCAGAAAAAATAACAGCAAATACACAGCTTGTTTACATTCATCCGAATCAAGATATAGATGGACCAAACATGGAATAATAATATTCTGCGTCTACTATCAAAATGAAGTAAACCTTTTACCGATCCAAAATGCGGCGTTGCCAGAAAGTAATTTCCAAAAGCAACGCTTCCCCTCAGATTGTAGGAAAGTTGGCTCAGGTGGCTTTTTTGTCCCGAAAAGTCATTTTAGATTCAGGCTAGGGTGGGGGGGGATTAATTCTTTCTCCAAATATTAGACAGTATCATGTAAGCTACCTTTAAACCTCATACATAAGCTTGCTCTTTAACTGAATGAAGTTTATAGCCAGCGTTATTGGTACGAACAGGTAGGATACTGAATAAAGGTGTTTTTCTGTCATCAGGTTGTCGAGTTTCTTTACGTTAATTGTGTCTTTGGATGCATTACCGACAGCCGGAAAGCATACGCTGGGATGACAAAGGAGGGTTGTGGGTAAGCAGTGGGGCTACCAACTTACTGCAGACATTTTCTAAACCCAGAGGGGAAGCTCGGGATGGACCTGCCTGAATCCGTTGTTTCTGTTAGAAGCTTGTGGGATCGGGTTCTGTGGCCTTCACAGAACTCCAAAGCCTGACCCTGGGCATGGCCCTCGTACATTTCCACAGATCTTCTACAATAATAAACAGACATTTGTGTGTATTTCTTCAGGATGGTTAATTAGAATTATTACATAATCATTGAACGTCAATAGCTGTGTTCCCTGAGGGTATGTTTTACCATTTTATTAATTTATGATAGAGAAAATTAGAAATAATTTTATAAATAATGATTTATCTGTTTTAATTAAATTATGCGTGTTAGTGAAACTGTGGCATTATTACTGGGCACTTCCTCAAACGGGCCAGTTTCCTCACTTAACTGGCATTTCCCCGTTTCAGCTCTTCCTCGTTCGGTTCGGTAAACAATGCGACATTAACAACGAAGCGTTAAAGCGGCCGCCAGATCGGCCAATAAAGCCCCCCCAATAAGCGAAATGTTTTTGTTAGGACGCTGTCACGGTTTTCACCTCAGACACGGCTTCCCTCTTCATTATTCATGGGCTCTTTCTCAGTTTGTGATGCTGAATAAAAGCAGCCCGGGATCAAACAGCACAATTCGCCACGCCTGACACCAACTGCTACTGTTTGTTGGGTTCTGCCAAGCGTTACCTCTGATAATGAGTGGGATTTGTTAAACAGTAAATTAATGAATAATGAAATATCCAGGTTGATCAGTTAGGGAGCACGCTTGCCTAGCCCCCGGGCCGGTGCCGCGAGCTGGAATTACTCTCGAACGGCACTTGGCTGCGTGCTGGGATGGATAACGCCTTTTACAGCCCACTGCTCGACAGAATACTAAGGGAGTTTGTTCTTAAACTAGGAGCCTTGAAGGACACGTCTTTAACAAGAGACACAAAGCTCATTCTTTACCGCTAAAAGGATTCCACCTAAAACCTCAGTTCCACAATCTATACGGCTGAACCGACCGGAATTAGCTTGGTACGCTTTTTAAAATAAGGCTGCGCCTCTTGGGTTCAGCCCGTACTGAACCTGCATGACATATTCTATAGTTTAACATTGTAATTTAACGTGCAGTATAGCATACCGCAGAACAGTGCAATACAGAATAACATGGAATAATATCAATGGAGTAGGCTAATAAATAATATATATATATATATATATATATATAATGTATTACTCTTAATGGTTTTCCTGACTGAAGTGTGGGAATCCTTCTGTCAGTTTGGGTCAAATGAAATGGCTGTTGATTTATTCGTTTTTTTGTTATACGTGTATGTCAAGACACGTGAAATTTTTCTTCAAATCTCACCGCTAACATCCATAAACGTCACGGAGGGTGTTGTCATTAAACACACATTCAAATGCTACGAGAGCAAACGAATATTTTACATTACATATGATTATCATTATTAATTCCTATTAATTTTCTAGACCAGGTTAATCAAATAATAATAATAATGATTATTATTATTATTAACAATAATAATAACAGTTAATATTGTTGTTGTTGTTACTTGCTCTAGAAAATATCCATTATAAAAATACTGTTAATCGTTGTACCGTGTTGTTTCACTTGTGTGAACTACTCAATTCAGGTTTATCAAACAAACGGTTCACTAAATTCACCAGCCCTCAATGTGATTTGTGTAGATATTGTCAACTGAGGTCCACAATATGACACCAGATGCAATTCCTTGCTACTCAAATCATTGTAAAAATATCTCTCCCCTTGCGGACATGTGGCTGCTGAACTCAGCACCTGGGTTACAATACTTTCCGCTTGATGAGTCGCATGGTGGAAGCCGCAGGCCAGCCGCTTTTTCTATTGAATTTGCCCGTTAAGTCTCTCATTCAAGGCGGGGGGAAAGGTACAAGTCATCGCGACAGTTTTCACTATAAGATGAGTTCTCAAAATCCCAAAGACCCGCATTCAGCCGATACATGCCCAGCAAACACACACGTTTGCTAATTACACGACACTAATACCTATTATTTAACATACTGTTCTCTCTAATTAGAAGTTACATTGTTTACTACATTTGTATAGATATAGCTTAAAATTCTCATTTAAAATATCATTAGACGGGAAACAAACAAATGTTGATAAATAGCCTATACCTGGAAAATTCTTTGTTCTTTTTAAATAGGGATCAGTTTTGGGTCACAGATTCGGTTTTAGTTTCTGTTCACATGCGCTGTCACGGGAGCGCAATACATGACATTTCTGACAGACAGCGCAGAGCGTTTGTATATTGCTGTGTTGTCTTTGTTTGTACCCCCATTTTAATGACTGTTTTTGGTGATATATATATGCCATATGCATGCGTTGGCATTTTATAAGATAAATATCTTTGTTTCACGTGGCTCACACTCTATCCCGTAACACGCCGGAGATAAATGCCAGACCAAGATATGTCCGAACTGAAGCAAAGTATTTCTGCTATTTTACTTTCTGAAGCCTACAGGCAAAAGATCATTTAAATATGTTATGCATAATGAATTTCGTAATACTAATCACATTGTTCGTGGCCTTTCCATTTTCCACGTTATTCTTCCATTGCATTTATATTATGAGACTATTTAGCTATCCTACCTTCTTTGTGATGTGCGCATAAATTTCAAGTCCAGCGATACGTGGGTCTTTACATTCTTGCATATGCCTTTCCGATATAGCAATATTTAGCCATTTTAAATAAGTATATAGATTATTTATTTTGTGCGATTCAAGTTTAGACTGCGTCCTGATATGCTATATAGCTAAGATGTCGCTCTTCACTCCGCGAGGGAAGTGCGCGAGTATAGATTCTTCTCTTCAAATACATAATCTATATATAAGCTGCCTAGTTATGTCCGTTTTAGACACGTAAACATATTATTCATTTAAAATTTTATTTTGAAATTAATAACAGCGTATTTCTGCACCATTCGTATGAATCTTAGAAAAGTAACTATATAATTATTTAGAAAATAATCGAAAAACAAACCTTTATATTCTATTTTCAAGACTAAGTAAACTCACCCACTAGTTGATAAACACGTTCATGTATTTAAAATGTGTTTCTAAAACGCCCATATATAACCGGAAGCAGATAGGCCTAATGAAACACTGTCCTTCCGTTATACGCTTTCGTCGTTATCCTTTCAAAGCTGTTGTGATTAATTTAATTTTGCAGTAGTGCGCTTGCAGAGTTCTTGCCCAATATTACAATGCGGAAATTCAACATTTTAAACAGAAACACGTACGGTAAAACACGAAGTTTATTATAATTATTTTAATATAAATGAAATCACTGGACAAGAACCAAATTCTACCCACCACCATAACAACTTGTCTAAGGAACAGAAAAATGACAGGATACTATCTAAAGTCAAGCGTTTTCACCCACTCACAGAGGTATAGTCACAGATAAATAATCCAAACTGCTTGCTCACCATATTTACAAACTTCCATTAAATTAAGCATAAATAAATATGTACAAACATAAATATCAGTCGCTTCCTCCCATAACCTGTACCAAAAGGAGGTTCCGTTCGACAGATATTGGATTTCAGTAAAGGTCAATAAAATGACGACATTTAGCAATATATTCTGGCATAAGTGTGAAGGGTTCGCATTGTACTTAAATGTACGTCTATGTATTTTCTCGTTTAAGCGTTTGTCCTGTTCTCTCTGATAACAAATGGCAAGATATCAGTGTCCTTCACGTCATCGTGAGCTACAATGAAATCATTCGGACATAATCATCGCATTTTTAAAGACAGACGAAATCCGGTTTCGGTTGTAAGTGCATGATTATCTAATTTAAAGGAAGAAACTCGAAAGCAAGATATGGACAGTTGTAACAGCATTACTCATTAAAAATTCAGAAATAACAAACTCACCACACCGTCAGTTATACACTTAGTCGAATTATAGAGGTCACTGTAATGTCAAACACTGAAATAATGGAGAAACCCAAATGAGAGATAAAGTCGCCTTTTAAATTACAAGGTATACTCTCTCCATTAGCAGGTAATGGTCTGGATGACGTGATTTATGACGAATAAGGAGCCCACGCTGTGATAACTCGGAGATTAAAGATTTTCTCCAGCTAAAAATAAATAATAAGATATATTAGTCTTTTGCATAAAAGCTTATAAAAGTTACACAAATTACTGGACACTACTCTGATTTGTTTGCGTGGGGAAATCGTCTGCTGCCACTGAGACATTTGGCATTTTATTTAAATGAACCCCCTCACCAGTATTCCACCCAGGAATATTTAATAAATACATAGGCTATAGAAGAAATTCCTGTTCTGCACCTGAAACTGTAAATTAGGAGCCATGGCGTTGTGTTAACACCGTTTGGCAGTTTGTTTCTAATGTAATTATGCTAAATATTTAATTAAATAACTACAGTCGGCAGGCTGCGTGTTTTTAAAATGTAACAGCGATGTTTTTAAAAAAACTTTTATCAAACAATCGGCAACCTTTTAAATCGAAACTATACGTTAATTTATGGTCAGAATAAAACGTCAAAACGAAGGTATCGAAAGTTTAAAAATGCAGTTTCAGTTTGAGTCAAAACAAGCAAATAACTGTTAATCCTATGGGATTTTTGCTCGTTTTTATTTGAACTGTGTAGATGTTTCAGAAAACCAGGGCCTGTTTTTTCCTTTTTTCGTATTTCAAGATTTTAATCGGCGCGAAGCAATTTGGCCTGTTCGTATCTATTCCCCGGCCTTCTTTCCTGAAATTGCCTTCCTTATCATGATTAAAGTGGTTAATGTAACAACGTGGGCCGGACGCATTTAAACGTCCTCATATGGTCATGCAGTTTATAATAATAAGTACCGCGTTAAAGCAGTTTCTTGGGTTTTATAGTATATGTCGTGCCATAAACGCGTTAGTGGAGACTCTTACTCAACCGTGTTCCTGACATCGCAAATCCGCAAGCCTTAAGCTTGTGTCTTTCCCTTCTGGGAGATTAATTAGCTCCTCGAAGGAACTTAAATGATAAATCTTTAAAGGCTGTTGCAGTGGAAAGATTAATGGAAATTGACACTAGCAAATAAAACGTAGTTGCTATAGGAGTACGTATTTAATTGTGTGTAAATGCACAAATATGCCAAGACATAGCCTTATCCGTCGCTGGGTTGTCAATTCAGACGATTAAAGATTGGTTTCAGGATGTCAACAAATAGTTTCATATGAAGTTCACACACCATGGGTATTACTTGACCTAAACCCTCTTTGGAAATGTCCTGCGGGATATTTATACAGTTTGTATACTGCTCAACGACCTAACTTCATAGACCATTGGTAATGTGGGGCACTATATTTGGAACAAGGCCAATACATTTGCTGAACAGTGCAAATGTGTGGCATTCCCCGAAAAGTGACACAGACGACTGCCCGAGTCTGGCTCAGCCTCAGAGTGAACCGACATGGAACGTTCGGTGACGCGGTCCTGACCAGGAGGTTGGCCCTGTTATGCTATGGTTGTGGAAACCTGCGTTCCTACTGGAGTCTTGAGCAGTTGACAAATCCACGCACTATTCAACAGGGAGCTGGACAAAGACTGGAGACTTGGCCAGTCTGCAACCGCAGATCTTCGTCTTCGAATGTTTTTTAGGCAGACCTGTATGAAGATCCTTAACAGAATGCTTAAATCATAACCTAAACGTACTTAACAGGATACAAAACTTGCTTAACCGTGACCAGTATGCAACTTCTATTTTTTCTTCTCTTCCGTCTTCTTATTTAAATTCTGATTTTTCTTCAAGCACGTTATTTCCCCCCAAAGTAACTGTAATGTTTTAAAGCTAGAATATAAAGGATTTGGGCGATTCTCTCGCTCGCGTGATCTATTTCCGATGTTTCTCCTCTTTATCTCCACCCTTGGAGCCGGGTCCCTCTCCCGAAGTGTGTCGACTCGTGCTGTTGTTGTTGTTTAAGAACATCTTGTCCAGGCCTTTGAGGGCCTCTGTCAGGTAGTTCTGCAAGGCGGTGAGGGCGGCGCAGATGGCAGGTGAGCCGAAGCCGTGGGTGATGAAGCTGAAGTGGGAGAGGCAACTCTGGATGCCCGGTTCCAAGATGGGTGTGGGTCTGCTGTTACCCAGCGGTGTCCTGTCTTGGGCCAACAGATCTGTGAATTCCTTGCAGAGCTGCCTGGAAGGTAAAGATACAGGACAGGATGACTTGTCTGAAAGCCCAACACGACATGCCATACACATACAGCCGAAAAACGGAGAACATGTCACATGTCAAAATGATACAAAAAATATCCAAATAATCCTCCCTTACACATGCAACAGTGTCCATGAAACATTCCAGAATCATTCGTGGATCTTCTAATAAGACATTTTATTTTATTAATCGGTTAAAGTATTACCTTATAAATATTTTAATGTGTGTGTCAAACATATTGATCGCCTTCCTTTGGAAGTGTTACTTGAGATGAAAATGAGGTCTCTAAGAAAATGATAAAGGTCAGCCAAATGTGTTTAAGTCCTTAAGACACTACAATTAACTGTTCAGTGAACCAAAATGACCCCTGAACCTTAAACCTTCAAACGTTTGACAGGCTATCTGCAAACGATTAAATAACCAGGGCATCCATGCATTATAACCCAAAGGAAAATGCCTATCAAACCAAAGACCCCTTAGGAAGCCAATGGGCAAACCTGACTGACTATTGAAATGTATTTTGTACACGTGTCCAACACATTTTGCTGAATATCACTTAAAATTCGAAGATGTAATGTTAACCTAAAATAAAACTGCAAAGTTAATTCCAAACTCCACTCCAATTATTATTATTATTATTATTATTATTATTATTATTATTTGTTGTTGTTGTTATTCCACTATTGCGCTGCTCCAGCTTTATCCAGCATTGATATTAAGAAAATACAGGATCTTTGAAATACCAATAAAAGAGCGTATTAAATAGTTATGTACGTTAATATTTTCCCGAGGCCAGGGGCTTGGCTTGATTGACAGGGGGGAGTTAACGCAAGGCTAGGCTGAAAGCGAACAGCTGCAGTTTTCAAACGTTCAGGGTGGATCTGCATCTGACAGGAGAACTACACCATCAAATTTATAAAATAACAAAAAAAAAATCAATGACACAAGTCCTGTTCTTTCTAATTAAATACACATGTAAGTCCACAAGAAGTCAGTAACGCGCAGACCTTCGCTTCATTTACGGAAGAGCCAATGGTCCCCAAAGTTCACATTAAAATAAAATAGTCAAGTACACCACTTAAAAAATCTAGTCATAAGATGTCTAAGGTTAATTTATAAAATGTTACCGTATCTTTTTCAAACTAATATATTACGATGGAGTCTTTGTTTTAGTTTTATACATTTCACGGTCCCTGAATAGGACAAGGGGTTACAGAAAATGCATGTTATATGGATGGACATTTCGCCGTCTAAGACAGTGTGTAGCCGCCTACCGCAGCACACGAACGTACTTAGTTGCCAGCAGCATGTTTTTCCGCGAGTGCAACTCGTTGGGGTCCGTGTGCTGCCTGTTCAGGTACTCGGACACGGCTTTTGTGGGAAACTCCGTTTCACATATATAGCCGAAGTCTCTGGCCAAATGGACCGCTTCTCCTGGGAACGGAAAGGATCACATGGTTACATCAATGTAGTGGGAAAACTGCTGTTTTGTTGTACGTTGAACTTTCCCTTCGGTGTATGAATCATAAATCGTACTCTTTGTGAATTCAAATACAATGGAATGTGGTCGTTTTTAACGCTTCGATAGCATGAATGAATTCTCTGTAAAAAAATACAAAGGGTGGTATAATCATCCCAGCAATAGACACCATCACATGCATAGTTTTCGCTTTCCCCCTTATGAATTGTGACACGGTACACTAACCGTAATTATTATTTACTTCAATAATAATAATAATAATAATAATAATAGACATCTGAGAACTTTTTAAAATAAAATATTTTGAGAGCACAGAGCTCTGGTCTGTCTTGGATACATATCTTGCTATGACCTAAAATGTACATATTTCATTTTATACTGTTTTAACCTGAAATAAATATGAGTTGTGTTTCTGTATGTGTGCTTTTGCAATCTTTCCCCTGAAAAAAATATATTTTTGACAAACTACACTTCTGATATCTGTATATATTTTGTACATTGTATACATGCAAATAGAGAAGTGCAGGCGTGTGCCCGCATCGTTGTGTGTGTTGGTGTGTGTGTGTATCTGGAGTCTACGCGCTCTTTTATGTTTTATGTCTTTGATCTCCCTACTCCTTGTTCGGGACAGATAAACGATCCCAATCCCAATTTTATGTAAAATTGTGTATATTTGTTCGATTTTTTTCTTGCTTAGCTTTCTTATGGGCCTATTCTGTTAATTATTTTCTCTTAAAGAAAGGCATATAGTCATACAAACGTCTCGCCAAATTAAAAGGAATGTTTGAGAGAATTTGCAGGCTCTACCACGATGGCATTAAATGGGATTAAGAGACGGTCACATATTTACCTTCTACGAGTGACGTCAGTAAAGTGACGTTGGCAGCTTTGCGTCTGCCAGCAGGTAAATTCAAACCGATTTTCTCAAGCTTTTCTCTCAAAGATCTGCCACCGTTTTTAGATTTTGCTCTGCAAAATAAAGACAAAAACGTAACGTCATAAACATGTGGAATATATGGCGTATTTCATTATATAACATGTAAATATTACGTTACAATACGTGTTAATAGAAAAATTAACATAAAATGTATCTCAGTCTATAGGCCTACTGATTAATCCCTCTTATACGACCATGGTAAACCTGGTGACGTGCGGATTTTCAACGGCAGCTTTTCCCTATATGTACATAGGCCTACATATAAGTTTATTTCTGGGCTCATTATTTCATTATTGCTAAAAGCGGAATCTTAAATGCATTATGGAAACTTTGAAGCGACCCTCACTGCAGTATAAAGACGTTCTCTAGATGTATGTAAAGAATGGATTTAAAATGAATACCTGAATAAGTATAATGGCGGCAGATTTGGTCTTACCTCCTGAGGACGCCCCCCAGCAGGGAGGCGTTGAGGCATTCCGGTGGGGAGAGACGCCGCTGAACCTCACCCACTGTCACCTTGTACTTTGAAGTGGAACTGAGGAGGGACAGGCGGCCGGGCACGGAGCAGAACACCTCGTTCACGTTCACGCTGATCCCGCCAATTAAGCCGTCTTTGCTCATCATGAGAGACGCCACGCTCTTGTGCGGGACGGGAACTGAGAAGGGAGCAAGAAGGGGGAGTCGGACGGAGAAATATTCGAAAAACACTCGCGTCGAGATATATAAACTCACCGTTGCCGCATTTGATTGAGTTTAAGCTGCAGTTATTTCATTCATACAATCCCATAATAATTTGTATTATGCGCGAAAAGCTGTTGCAAATGCAGCCCCAGATATTTTTAGATATATAATTATATATAATATATATAGATATATAATTAATTAATTTATAAATTTAAATAATTAAACCTAAATTCAACCAGGAATATTATATTAGACCTACTTTTAGGCCTAATATAATATTTTTTAAAAGTAGTTATTTTTTAAAAGTATGGTGATTGACTAAATATTACCTGAAAACGAAAAAAAATGTACATGTGTATTATTATTATTATTATTATTATTATTATTATTGATAGTCTTGCTCCTGATAGGAAAACTTTTACTGAATAAATGCAATTGTTTAATTTCGAAACTCATTAGGGAACAAAACAAAATAAGTTTTCACTCCTCCCGCAAATGACGTGTCGGATTCACAAAGCCGTAATTGCGCTGATTTATGAAATAAGGGCAAAGAGGTAATAACAATTATTATGAATTATATGATGATGGTGAACTCATTTTAAGGCCAAAATTGCGACGTGTGTGCCAAGAAAGCCACGCCAAGCATCCATAAAACTGTTCAACGTCAAATTTATATGATGCTTATCTGCAACTTCAAACATTTAGACAATGTATAGAAAATGGATGGGTGGGTGGATGGTTGACACATCAAACATTTTATCAAACGTGAAATCCCAAATGCAGACACACAGTAATATATTATAAAGCTCATTTCGTGTGATAGCTCTACCTGCCATAAGTTTTTTTATGATTTACTTCTATGTCTTGATTTTTTTCGTACCACTAATGTTAAAGAAAACTATTTTATGGAAAATGTATGCATCTAGTAAAAGTCTGCTATGGGTAAATTTAATATAATTACCGAGTATTCAGGTCTATCTAAAACCAAAAACCGAATTGGGGCTGAGCAGTTAATGTATCAGGAATACATCGTTATTGATCTATTTAATTTTCTATAAATAACCGGTCGTTATAATTATCACATTTAAATAACAGCGAAATGTCTTGACGCTGGCTATTCCAGGACTGCGAGACCGCAGAGGTCACGGTCCCTGCCTTTTGTATTAACAGCTCAACAGGGGATAATACTGGAAATTGGCCCTAAACGAGCTCAGGAGAAATCCACATGAAAAAGACATTTATCAGGCTGGCTACTTTAACTCCACTCATGTGTTCGCTCTTAGGGGACCTCATATCCCGAATTACCTCGGAAATAATCACTCCCTAACAATGGCCCGTGATTTCCAGTCCCGCTGTTCTATAAAAATTTAAATGAAAATAAAGGGTAAAAACGTATTTCACACAGGCCTAATTTTATGGTAGTATTTAATGCTGCAGTTTAATAGTTAAAGTATTATCTAAACTTGCTCTGTTCTAGCTCGGTGTAGTTCATGTACACGATAAAAGGGTTTCATCTTTTAAAAGTTATATTCGAAAATTCGAGCAATCGTTCGTTAGGAGCGCATTCCTGGCAATTTCTTCTAATGATTTCTACAGTGATTAATGACACAAAACCGCGACATGCAGAAAGCGCGTATATTTTGCATTTCATAACTGTTACTCTGACTGATGCGGTATTTATCTTTGACGTGAAGTTATTTGTCAAATGCGGCGGTCAAATTCAACCACCAAGTTGGCATGCCTGACTTAAACAGAATAAATATTTAAAGGAAATGGTTTTTTTAGTTATGTAGCAAACGTCATAGTAGCTGCGCCGACTGAAAGGCTGCAATGAATGGCAACAGTATGAGACCATCTAAAATTACTTGACAGTTGCGTAATTTAGACCCGTCTATCTGGAAGTAATGTATGACGTTGCACGGAAACTTAAAATCAATTAATATTATTAGTTAGACTTTTAATCGAGGAATACATCCAGAGTAGTTTTGCTAAAGTTATTTCCGAAATGTTTATTTGTTGTTTATTTTGTTCAGTTCATATTGCCAAGCAATAACAACAACAAAATCTATTTTATAAAATCTAGCAAAGTCAAAGCTTTTCTATGTCGTACGCCAGCCGTAAATATTTTCTATTGCCTTACCTTTTTTAATGACCGACTGATCCAAAAGATTCATTCCACTGTTGTTTGCGTCCTCAACGGCCTGCAAACGGAAAGATACCGCAAATCGAACAAAGCTTCATCATTACGCAGGATTTTAATGAAAAGACAGCAAATTTTATTTATTAAGACCCAAGAACGTTATTTTTCTTTAATATACGACCACGCAATATATACTGAAAAGATACTTTTCGGAACGAAAAGATGTAAAAAACAAATCTCGTTGTCATTAAATTTACTGGAAGCAGACGGGTTATTTATATAACAGTGGCCAATATTAATATAAGTATTGATCGGTTTTAGATCTGCAATTTGCGAGTTTAACAAGTGAAATGAATTAAAATACTGATTTCACAGATGCGAGTGCATGTCAATAAACATGTCAATTTTAAAGTAGAATATTGAGAAAAACAAAGAGCAGCAAACAAGTCAAAGGAATAACAAGTGAAAGTCCGAGTGTAACCGTATGATACAAATCGTACGCCAATTCTGCAGGCCTGTTCGCTTTAGCGTTGTGTTTTCAGGAATAAGCATTTAAGTTAAGACACAAACTTTAGTGTTTACTTTACCAAACACAAGCAGCTCTTTGTCTGGCAATATTTTCTTACATCAATCGCTAGCAGATTAAATATAACAATTCATAATTAATTGCAAGTAGGCCTAGTAATAGTTATTTATTTAACACAGATGATGATAGTAGTTCAAGATTAATAAATGATAAATCAAGACTAAGTAATATTTTATATCTATTGCATTACAGTTTAAATAAAATGTATTGTGGTGATGTTTAATTTAATTGCTCTACTTGCAGCAGAAGGATCTACGCTACCGTTTTCAAGATTTGTTAATGACAGCGTACTTGTCTGATTTTCTGTCTAATTAGGACCACCTGCTGTTTTCTGTACAAGATATTCACACAGCGTGTTGGTATTTAATACTCACTCCGGGGATAGTAAAGATTTAATTTAGACTAAATACGAAAATTAGAAAAACTTGTCGCTAAAAATTTCATTGAGACTTTTGTCAAGACAGACGCGCCGGCCTATTAAAACAGGGCGGTGAAGAATACAGTTGTAATCTCAATTAACAAAGCGCAGGACATTCTTTATGACTAAGTATTACAGCATGCATTTCGAAGAATTCCAGAATATATGCAATACAAACCAAAAGGAATCTTCGTTATATTGTCGTAGTATATTAATTCGAAATATAGAATCGTAAAATCTGATATTTGTGCTTTACTAATAAATGAAAAATGAGATGTAGGTCAAAATTACAAGCATATAGAAACATTATAAAATGGCTATAGGCAATAAAAATATCATATGCAAACGCGCACATTTCAGTATCACAATATCGCTTAAAACGTAGAAGCACACTGCCCAGTGCCGTTCGCGTTCTGTAGCATGCAAAGGGGATGCAAATGTAAACAGGGAAGTGGAAGCACTCACCTGCACGTCTTCCATTCCGTGAAGGCCGTGAAGCGACAGACTGTCTCCCATTCCAGATTCGAGCCCGTGGGGCGCCGAGTGAAGAAGCACGTCTGGCCGCCTTACGGAGGCATAGTCCCGCCTGGGGTCGAGTCCAGAGAGCTGGGGCAAAGATGCCCGCGGCTGGGGCAGTAAAGAGCCTGTCTCATTTCCAACCTCTTGTCGCTGTCTTTGCCCCCAGGGATGTTGCTGGGGTTGATGTAGAGGGTTCAGGGAGTAAGGGTCATTAACGTGGGAATACGGATCCTGGCTCTGGTGGTACGGAAGCGGCTGATATGGCGGCGGAAAGTAGGGCGGCTGGAAGTCCGATGATGGAGTATGGGACAGCGGCGGGGCGCTGGAGTACGGTCCCTGTGACACCGAGCCCAACTGGGACAGCCGGGAGCTGTGACTCGGAACTCCATCGTGCCGGTCCTTCAAAACACAGAGCACGGGGATATTTTACACATGATACAGTGCAGTAATTCAGACACAAACAAAATACAATGCATTTATATGAAAAGACATTAAAGTGGGATGGAAAACTAAATACCTTGCAGCTAAAAAAGCAAAAAAAAAGAAGTGTACAAGGCCCATGACGCAATATGACCCAAAATATTCGTTTATTATAAAGACACTGTTCCCTATTCTTTTTAAATTTTCTTTTTGCGATCTCGTCACAAGCAGAACCAAAAACAATTGTGACATAATGTTAAAACTACGGTAAATAAATGGGGGCTTAAGCATACGCAATTTCGCAATAGGCCACTTCATAAATTGTACGCAACAGTGTGTATACTGGTCAAAAATAGATGAAAATAAATGTTTTTTTTGTCATCAATCGCCCGCTAATATATACCGACAACATATAAGAACGCTAAGCAGCAATGAATAATAGACCATCCTCCACCAGCTTCAACTTCGGCACTTAAAATTCCAGCTAAGCGAAATTTAAATTGTGCTTAAATGTTTTTAAAAAAAACATCAACGACCCGACTCACCGTAGCTGAATAAGTATGGACTAACATCTGGGAGACGGTCTGTTCACAGCAAAAACAATAAAAATTAGAAAGAAATCAGTGTATACAGCGTAACAGGAAAAAATATTTTGCGGTGTCCAGTACTTTCCATTAACTATTTCTCCAGATCGCGATTAAACAGTTATCGTGTTATTCGGGCATAAATGTTATATTTGTCTCAGGTTTCAGCTAGAGTCCTCTTCAATCCAAAGCTTGAGTCGAACTGCTCGCCTGCTCCTTCCCTCCGCTTCTCTACACCACCTCATAATAATTGTTATTCATGACTATTAATATTACAGGAATACTTAAAGCGAGAATGGCGGACAAACGGAGCGTGAAGCTGCAGTCAGCTGGCGCTCCCCTGCTATTGTAAATGACGTTCATTCAGCTGAGAATTACTAGATGTAATCAAACAAGGGGGGCTGGCAGAGGAAGACTTTTAGCAAAGTTTAGCGTGTGAGAGGCAACAGGAAAACGGACGCGTGCAAACATTTGTATACACATACATACACTCGCACACACATATGTTATAGTATATATATAGTATGCATGTATGCACACAAGGCGATGCAGAGCAAAGCATGCATACATTCGTACACATACAGATCACCTTTAAGTTACCTTTATTAAATTTCTATTTCTTTCGATCTCATCTATTATTAAGCATTTTTAGTTTCAACGTTTACAGATTTACACCTATATTAAATTTAGCTCAGGCTACATCCGCACTCAGTATTAATACATTTTAAGCACTTCTGGAGGTAAGGTACCGCGACTGAACTTTAACGTTTGTGTTTAATCTTTGCACAAACCCAGCGTATATGCACTACAACCGCCGTCCTCCAGACTTGTATATTTAACATGGAATGGAACTACAAGGAGTCGGCAAAAGCAGTTTGTTCTTAAACTTCGCAAACAGAAAACGACCCGCACGACTCACTCAAACACACAAGTCATCTAATAATTTTTTTATCTAAATTATAATGCATACAAAACACAAGTAGATTAGTTCATTATATATCGTTATTTAACACACAATACTGCTATACTTAAGGCAAGATACTAATATTCCCAAGTTAAACTTTCTGACATTTTGCATGGACACAGGTCCTGCGTGCTGATTTTTATCCCCAATTTTGCAGTTGATAATTAGCCAGACAGAAGCTGTGAAAGCGAAGGTATTTGAGGTTATTGAACGCAGATCCCCGCTAAGCTTAACTAAAGAGTCTGTAAAATCTCACACGGAGTCTATTCAGTGCAGCTCGCACTCCCGCATACGCCGTTTGCAAAGGTCTTTGTGCTTTTTTTCCCGCGGTCGTCGCCATCTCCGTATCCGTTATGTTTATATCCAAACGCGTGGCCTTTCCTTTCCTACCAACAAGCCTATTTTTCGGTAAGCTTAAGCGATTCGCATTTGGTCCGTTGTGAATTATCATATTTAGAATCCCTTTTTATTTCAAAATGCGTTATTAAATTGTAAATACCACCATTCAATTCAAATGTCATATAAAACAAATGAACTAGCATGCAATTTTAAAACTATTCTTTTGCCATACTTATAAATACATTTAGCCACTTCACACAACAGAATGCAATTGCAAAACAACTCAAATATTAATCATTCTTTATAATTCCACAAATTAGCATTTTTTTCCTATGCAATTATTTACTATTATTTATATAATATTAATTAAACCTCTATTCTTGGTGAGTGCCCTCTTTTTTCAGAATGATATTTAATTGTTAAAAATATTATGTTTTGTTAAATATTTAATAATTCATATAAAATAGACCTATTTCTCCTATGTCTTTAGACTACCATATACTCCGCATTTTTTTTCGTCAAACAAAAATGAAGTTTCTCGCTCTAAGCTCCACAGGGTAGGCATAAATTGTAATACATTATACAGAGGTTTAAGACCAACTACACTCCGTTTGCCAAAATAAACTTGTTATAGTGTAGATTTTTTTCGTCATCCCATTCTGGCAGTTTCTAGATTAAAAAAAAAAAACAGAAAATAAATCACAGCCACATCATCTGATATCTGAGACGTTTAACAAAATCTGTCAAACGGTATTTTTTAAAAGTTCGTTCCCCAGTGAAATACTAAAAAAAACATGTAGGAAATAAAAATGTCCTACCGCTATAATCTCAAGTAATTGACTAAAACATTACCTCATAAATATCTTCATACTTCACATTTTCTACTAGTTTCCAGAGCATGTTTGCGGACTGATCTCAGTTAACTGAGTGCATTCATGTGAGGAGTAGATAACTGAACTCTCTCTCTCTCTCTCTCTCTCTCTCTCTCTCTCTCTCACTTACTCACTCACACACTCTACGTCTTACACGCATAGTGTACACATAAAAATGTCCTACACCTATATCTTACACACGCTTCTTTGGACTAAGAGTTAATATCACTGGGATAAAAGAAGGGGAAAAAATCCTGAATTCAAATATAAAACATGCTGTGCGTACAAATGGACACGCACAGGCGGCCATTTATACGGATTATAAATTGTGATGCAATTATTACTGAATTTGGATAAAGGATCATAAAAAGCAACAAACACAAAGATAAATATTTAATCTAGCTGGCCTTTCTGTTAATTTGTGCTTTAAAATATGAAGAATTTTTATAGGGCCTTATAGGATTAAATTGTGTGGGGAAAATACCTAGAAAATAACCTAGAAAAGCACAATTAATTACATTAATCTATACAATTTAACTATACGATTTAGCATACATTCTCTCTGTGGTACGCACACACACACACACGCATATGTGTGTGTGTTTTCTGTGCTTTTTATATTTGTATCATTCCCTGTAGTACAGTGCCAAAGCAGACATGCTTATCCTTCAACACTTCAGATAGTAACCTCTTTTGATACCTCACACGCAAATATATAGCACGAAGATTTAATTTCGTTTAATAGTACATTCCATAGTCACAATAATTTGTGTAACATGTAAATGCAGGTAGCGTGTAAATGTGTAGTCCATGCGTTTATATTTTTCCTTCTTCTAGGCCTACTTGTTTTTTTCCAAGCTTGTTTTGCAGTGGGGCCGCCAGTTAATTCAAACAGTACATACTTTGAATTGTTTCCTATGTCCCTTTAAGGACTTTAAAGCAGTTACCTGGGCCTTTATTAGTTATACATTTCTCCCACACGCAACCCCTTGTCCGTCTTGCTGGACAAATGTAATTGTGTGATATATCGCTTTTTCGATTGCGGCGTTAATCGGGTGATAGTAGAGTAACGTCATCATATTAAAAAATATATATTTAAGAAAGATTTTAACTTGTATGGAGCGTCCCCTACCGACTACAGACAACTGATATCAATTATTCTCTTATACATGTTTTTGCCCATTATTGTAGCCTTATTGAAACAGACACGGGCCCACGCAAATAACCTTTGTAATTACACGACGTCTTTAACAAAAATATTTTCTTTATTATCATCACAGTCACTTCAGACCGTCTTGAAACACGCGTTGACCTTGAGTTTACAAACGTTCCAGTTTTTGGTCTTTACCTCCCCCTAGTGGCAAAGAATAGCAACTGCTTACATTCGCTGATATAAAAATTACGGGAGATCGGCTTGTATGACGGAGATCATTCGTGTATTGGCGAAGAAGGAAGACAATGAATACAATAAAGAGAATATTTAAATGTGACTGCAATTATAGATAAACGGTGCTTTAACTGGAAAAATATTTTCAATATAATGTGCAATTTCATTTTGTGCGTTTTGTGTGTATTCAATGCAATTATGTTCATTTAGTTCAGGTTTAGGTCATCCATTGCAACAAAATAAGTAATTTAGCTACTAAGTAATTCTAATTGTGCTGGTGAGCAGAAATGCACCAGGAACATGATACTATTCGCTGCTATTTCTATACACAATCCAAAATAAAGCAGGATGTGCAGAGGGCAACATCCTGCAACATGGGCCTGTGGTAGTGTAGCGTGGCGTCAGTACATCGTGAAGGGGATACGAGGGGAGGGGGCTCCCTCAGGGTGCATGGTGGGCCTGTAACTGGGCCAGCCCTCCCTCACAACGGAGTCTCTTCCTTTCTTCCTCTCCTTCAGAAGAATCCCGCATTGATGTAAATAAGGATAGCAAGGAGCGGGAAAGCACTTTGAAAAGCCGGCAGATGCATTTTTTGCCTCATTCTGGATGAGACGCCCCGATATTTGCCAGGAGGTTTTTGATGATGTTTCGTTTCAAAAGACAACCGGACCAGGCAACGTCATGGAAATCTGTCACACTCACACGTTGTGTAATCATTTTAACTTTTAGCGATTGCTGCCCAGTTTTCCTGCCTAATTTAAGATATCCAGGGTACAAGCTAAAAAGCTACAACAACGGAAGACATATGCAGAGGTCAGACCTTACTGAAATCAGCTCGACTCTGATATTTACTATTTAGCACTTTTATCCAAAATGATGTGGTCAGCTGGTCCCTGGAGCAATTGGCGGCTAAAGGTCTTGCTCAACGGGCCCAACAGTAAAACCACTCGGCCGACCCAGAAACCTGAACCAGTGATCCTCCAATCACAGGCACAGCATCCCAACCCACTGAGCCACACACCACCCAATATTACTAAATCCCTCCCCCCCTCAGCCTTTCAGATAAGTGCTTAGATTAGGTGTGAATAGAACTAGGGTGTCACTCCATCCAGCCATGCTGAGTAAAACATTTCACCCACATTAATTTTTACGGGCATTACAGAACATTAGTGAGGATTCAATCCTTTTCTTTATCGTGTCATACGTGAACAATCCGCGTGGCTGTTGTTGTACGCCTGTCATATTACACTCCTCTGTGACATTTACTCACAATTTCAGGTGAGAGAGAATCCCTTATAAGTTACCTGGCATCGTAAACAGCTGCCTTATGTGTAAGATTCTTTTATCAGTGGTCTTCTTTCTTTTTCTAGAATGTAATACTGACACAAAGGCAGACTTATGGACAGTGTTGGGCCCTCGTCCAGAGACTGGCCTACTTTCATTCCTGAAATGAATGCACAGTGCCTGAAAATGAGGTTTATTCCTGCCAGCGTTCTGTAGCCAGGGCCACATAGATGGAAACTGGCACCAGTTCAGTCTCACTGGGTCCAAGGCTCCAAGCACTAACAGATGTCCCTGTCAGGGTGGGAAAATATTAGGCCAAAATCTTCTCCAGACTGGGGCGTTCGTCATGATGTCTGCTGCATGTACGTGTGCCCTGTGCTCCTAGTGGCAGAATTGAAAACTGCTACTAATCCATGTTTTTCCTGTTTCATTTAACAGCCTCCTGAAAAAAAAGGTAAAAGAAAATTTCCTAAGTCCAGAAGCCAACTGGTAGCACAGATTTATAATTCTATACCCTAAAGTACTCTCTTTGAAGTCTTTGGCTCAAAGTAGCAGACACAACACTGGGAAAAAAAGGCCGAGACAATAATGTTAGACAGCAGTAGTTATATCTCGCACACACTTTCATTTTTCCATAGCCAGGATTTACAGAAGATACCCTATAATCCATTCGAGTCAGTATCTTTTTCAATTCAGACTGTATTATGCTGTTAAAACTCAATCCATTCCCTCCAGTGGCTGTAGGTGTAAGTGTGATGTTGTGAGTGTGTGTGTGTGTGTGTGTGTGGTTATGTATATATTACATTGTGGGGACCAAAAGGGGAAAAAATGTTATTTGAACCTTCCGGGGGACATATTTTTAGGTGAAACAATTTGAAGGTATAGGTGAATATCAATTTTATAAAAATCTGTGAATACAATCAGAAACTAAAAATGCCAAAAGTCTTGTATTTTGTTTGGTTACTTACGGTTATGTTTAGGGCTGGGTAGGGGTTGTCTTAGTTGGGATTAGGGTTAAGGTCATTAAAATGAATAGAGGGGTGTGGATTTGATTTATATTACATTGTTCATATTGGTCATACCTTGACCATTTTCAGGTCCCCACAAAGATCTGAGAATGCAATCAAAAAACTAAAAATGCCAACCAACAGTCTCGTATCTTGTTTGGTTACTTGTGGTTACGGTAAGGGCTGTAAGAGACCTTGCAAGTTTTACTCACACGTTTTGTTCTGCTTATTTTACCACCAGATGGCGCATCTGCGCTATTTGAGAAACATAACATCGCTCGGCTCAGTTACTCGCGTACTCTTCCTTCAAACTGTTTTTGAATGACATGACGATGATGATGATGATGGTGGTGGGGGGTGTGTGTATTAGGCTTGTATTACATTGTGGGGACCAAAAGTCCCCCACAATGTAATTAAAACCTTTTATTTTGGTGTTGTGGGGACCATTTTTCAGATCCCCGCAAAGATGAGTGAATGCAATCAAAAAAGTAAAAATGCAAAGAATCTCATATTTAGTTTGGTTACTTATGGTTAAGGTTAGGGCTGGGTAGTGGTTAAGGTCATCAGTTTTAAAATAGAAATGAATGGAGAGTCCCCACAAAGATATAATTACAAACTTGTGTGTGTGTGTGCGCGCGCGCGCGTGTGTGTGTGCGTGCATGTGTGCGTGTGTGTGGGCGCATCCGGATGACTCCTAGTGACCCGGTTAAAGAGTAACGTTAGTGAATCAGTGTAACATGCCGTAATGTAATATGAAACACAGCAACTCACTCAATGTATTGATTTGTGGGGCCCAGTTATTAAAATATGTAACTGTGCCAGATAATTATTTTGGGGTACATAGTAATCATACAAATGTATCTATCTAATCAACATATTGTAAATTGGGAATGTCAGCGTCACCTGCGTCTGCAGCTGTCTCCATCGCTGCTGATTTCGACATTTGCCTTTCTTTTCATTTCTTCCTCATTTCCAGTCCATGAAAAGTTCTTCATGACAGCCCCCAGAGCCCCGAGAGCAGGTGTGTAGCGTTTGATTTTTTACCAGTTTTGTCCTCAAATGCTGTATGTTTAGGGCTCTGGTCGCTGTGCAGAAGATGCGAACTGCTGAAAAGAAAATCTAGCGACAATTCGTGAACTTTAAGGTGAGAACGGGGTAAAAAAAGGTGTAATGAGCATTTAAATAGACATCGTTTAGCTGGTATTGATTATAACTGCTATTGATGGACATGATTTCAATTGATAAAAAGTTAATTGTTATTTGAAGGTTTCCCCTTGCAAGATATGAGATTCTGCGGCCTTTAAACCTCCGAGACTTCATATGTACAGATGCTGCTTGGTGACTGCATCGTTCCGCAAAACAGAGATCAGTATGAAATCTTAAAATGTTCAAAAAAGACTATAAATATGACGGTAGTCGCCGAGGATTCATGAGTAGGTAGGACGCATTCTGCATAAAAGAAGGTGATGGCTTTAAACACTATGCAAAGCATAAATATTAAATATTTCAAATATTTAAAACGTAAAACCTTTAGCAATACAAACTTCTGATTATTCACACTAGGGATTGCACATACAGCGTTTTACAAGTTTTAAAGTATACGAGCGTAAAGAGGCATTCACGTCGGTGACATTGACTAGGCTCGGAAGTGGGACCACTTTGACATAAGTTCAATAAAAAATCCGTCACTACACCTCTGCAGAGCGAATTAAAATATGAAAAACTCCGACGCTATGGCACACGCTACTTTTTAATGTTTTAGTTTATTCATTACAAATAGTGCGGAATCTCGTTATATCACACGATGCTGTTATAACAATAACACCAACGTAGGCCTATTGTCGAGTCGTCAGACTCAAAATAGGCCATATTTTCACCGCAATTTGTCCCCAATCTTTATCCTCAGACTTTCTGATCTTCTGCATTGATTCAGTGTTGTTCATCTTCCTTCTTGTGTATTTAGCGGCAAAACTATTAATATCATGCATTAGCGTAGGCCTACATTAAAAACGTTTAGGACTCCTATATAAAACCTCGCCCTCTAAGTAGCCTGTAGGCTTGCGATGCCTATACATTACTTAAGGATTGCTGCTTTCTGAAAGTTTGATCTCATCAGAAACTTGAGCAGTTCCTGTAACTCATGCATAAGCTGCTAGGACACGAAACCCCTTTATTTCCAGCGTCCCCTTGAGACTCAATATTTAACTTGAGAAACTTTAAAGAAGGCGGCTTCTTCCTCGTCGACGTTTGGTAACTGCATCGCCAGACGGAACCACGGGTGAACTGCAGCCATCATTGATTCCCACAATAATTATTTTTCAGTTGACAGTTATTAATAGTAACAGTTAAAATGCGACAAAGCTTTTAATTTATGAGGGATATGCTGATCCAAGTATCACTTTGTGACCGACACGAATTAATAAAAAATGATTTAACGGCACGAACGTGGTGGAGCGGGAAACTAACTCGTGCATTATATAGATTTATTATATAGCTGGGGATTGTTCATTGTGTGTCAAAAAATGAGTTTCAAATGAATAACAAAAATGTAAATTGAAATAAAACCAAATATAGTATTTGTGTCATTTAGGTATGCTATTGATAGAAAAACTATTATTATTTTCTGCATAATTGTATCTTGGATATTGCTTTAAAATACTTAAAATACATTTGATGTGATCGAAGTTTGCGTTGGCGCTTAAAAAATCGTTTGCCAGGAGCAAGGCTGAGGTTATGGGGTGACTTGGGGTGGTTATGCGTGTAGAAAAATACGTCTTATTAAGAATATATAGTAACAAACAGCTTAATGCCCACGCCACACATTTAGGTGTCATTGAAGCACTTCGCTTGTGAATAACTCTTTACTGCTGCCTGACGACTCAATTATTCAATTAATAAATCGCACAAATTTTTCAGGTAACCAATGTATGTGTACATTTTCTTATTTTTTGCAGATTCTTGTTCCGTTTGTTTATAATACATTACAATAATCCGTGATAGCTAATATATTTGTCATAAAACATGAGTGTTTAGCAAGGTTTTTCTTTATTAGATTTAGAGAATACACACTTGTACATGACCCATGACGGATTCTTTAACCAAATTATCTTTTTGCACCTGGATACTATCCATATTCAATAAGAGTTATACAGTATTTACACACATACTATAATTACTTTAAAATAAAATGTAAAACTTCGAATACAGTTCGCCGTGTCCAAAGACTTTCCATCGTTTTCCCGCCAACATTCGCCATTCCGGCGGTTTTCCTTTTAAAGTTAATTCGGGAGCGTGCGCAGTCCCGGAGCGATTTCTGCGTTCCGATAACAAAACGCAGCGTTAAAAGAAGGCCAAATTGGTCTAGTATTAAAAACCAAGTAAGGCACCAAATAATCAGCTGGATACAGAAACCTTTTAATTATCCCTTATATACTTGTAAAAACTAAGCACTAAATAAGCAAACAAACAAACATTACACATAGAACAATTCGCTTTATTGAACACCACTTCCTCTGAATGTACGGATATTTCTGATATATGCTCATTAAAATTATTAGATAAGTTGTCATTTAGATATATTTGTACAGATGTTACCAAAGGACTTAAACCGACTTGTGTTCTTGAAATTGAGCTGAAATCCTTTCTGTAATAATGTACAAAGTTCAACATGCACAACATAGAGTAAACAATAGCAAAAAGTGTCATTTTTACAATATTACAAGTTTACACTTTTCCATAATGGGGTGTTTTTTTTCAACAGGCTGAGAGTAGGCCAGGGCCACAAACACTTCACATCTAATCTTCTCTAATTCAAATTTATTACCTTTTAAAAACCCGTTCTGGCCTGAATTTTTCACACGTCTGTGTCGTAACTGAAACATGGATATTTGCTCCTTTAAACCAATCGAATCACGTTTCCAGGAATGAATAACTAAAAGAAGGTCATTACAATAATGAATCTGATAGCTTTAATTAAACCTGAGGCTAAAACACAAGAATGTTGGTGTGCATATGTAGAGGTATGGATTTTGCGTGGCGTCAGCTAGCCTGGTCTGCCATGCAACCTCAGGGTGGAGCATCTTTTAGGAACGATAACAACATTCATGCACTTGTGGCCATGGGGACAACTATCTGCAGATGTGTGAGCCTCACTGAAGAAGGCTAATCGTGAAATATTGTAATGGACACCATGCCCTGATTAAGCCACTCTGATCAGATGGTATGTATGACCTGTTAAGCACATCGCACCTGACCTGAAAGAGTAGGGAAGCCCCAGATCCGAATTGCTCTGTATCTGCAAAATGCCCCCATGGCATCTGCAGGGTTTCCGGAAAGCTCTCCTCCTGCCTAAGCCGCAGGGGCCACATTCCTTTTGCTCTGGTTCAGGGTCTAGCCATACTCTCCAGTGCATCAGACAGAAAATAAACATGCTGCTCATTAATACATGGCCGAGTCCTAAAGGCGTCCTGTCATCCGCTTACAGACATCAATAAACCAGAAGAAGAGAAGACACCTGCAGTCAAATTGTCATACAACTGCTGCCCACGGAATAGATATACACGCTTAACATACATGTGCATGATATATGTCAAGACACAGATGAGGATGGAATGAGGAAGTGGGAAGGTACGTCCAATCACATGGCAGATATCGGGGATCACGTCACTTCTGGCATCTTGACATTTCCGTCCTGATTTGGGATCACCTGGTGACTGTTGGCTCCATGCTGTTCTGAAAGGAGGTGGGCCCTGTGTGTTTGTCCTCTTGTCGCTGTGGGCCCCGGGCCCCCCGCCCCCCCCCCCCAGCACACGGGAAGGCAAGAGGGAGCACAACCCCAGGGGGGCGCCCCAGGCCCAGAGCGAGGAACAA
>JAODKC010000043.1:16761951-16794808 GCA_026777985.1 Mormyrops attenuatus
GACACCACCCCTTAAGGTCTGGACCATGTTCCCTTAACTATCAACATGTCATTGGCAATAAAAAATGTCTGTCCCGAGCGCCGTCACTCTGTCTTTTCCATCTTGCCGTCTTTGGACTGCGGCTCCGACGTCTTCCTCAGCGGTGCCTTCTCCGAGCTGGCATTTAACTGGCTCGAGTCGGGCGTGCCGCTGTTTTTGCTTGCTGAGTGCTTCTCTAGGTAGTTCAGCATCTCGCTTAAAACAGTTTGAAAGGTGCTGAGGGCCGCGCAGATGGCGGGTGTGCCAAATCCATGGGTTATCAGGCTGTAAAGGAGAACATGCCCAGTCAGGCTTTCTGTGGAGTTTCACTTATACTACAGGAACATGCATAGCATTCACACGCACATGCGTAAAGAGAAGCGAATTACAGGCAGTACTCGAGTTAGCAAAGTCCCTAAGTCACTATAAAGTCACGGGTTAAATACACTGGTTTTCATTAACAAATGCACACACAACTTTGTGATGTTCATGCCCATCAGGTTGATGTACAGTACAATATAATATTTAACTACTTTTATTATTACTGTAGAACTATTATTATGTATTATTATGTACTGTTTTATTATTTTCCTGACTTACCTACAAATTTGACTTAAAGACAGACGTAGTGAATGGATCTTGTTTGTAACCTGGGGGCTGCCTATACACTCTCAGTAAAAGGGTAAGAATTTGTTCCTTTGCTTGTACCCTCAAGGGTCTGCCAATTGTACCCTTAGCCGTAGGTAATTGTACCTTTTAAGGTACCGAAATGGACTCTGGGGAATATTTCTGTACCATTGATGGTATATTAATACTGTTTGTACCTTTGGGATGTTTCTTAGAGTCCATTTCTGTTCCTTTAAAGGTACAATTTCAATGGTACAAATTCTTACCCTTCTTTTGAGAGTGTATCGAGCTGGATTATTTAGTAACAGACATAAATTAGATGACAGCTGATCCTTCAAATGCACTGAAAGTTTGAGCATGTCTGTGTCCAAAGCTGACATTTATTTCTGTAGTACATTGTAGGAAGAAAGCAGGGCGCTACATTAGCCCATGTCACAGGCAGGTGATCCAAGCATCTGTCCAAGATTTGGTTCATGACCGTATTCAAATACTAATATAAAAACATCAGAATGGAGACCATGCAAATCTAACCCACATGGACTTTCTATGGTGGTGTCATACACCCAATTGTCAACTGACGGAAAACCGGCTGTTCCATCCATTTTCCAGACCCACGTGTCCTAAGCAGGGACACAGGGATCCAGAGCTTAGCCCAGAAGCAGCGGGCACTAGGCAGGGAATAACCCAGCATGGGGCACGAATTTATTGCAGTGACGTGAAACTGACTTAAGTAAATCCATATTTATCTAGAATATATCCGAGCTACACGGAATTTCCGGAAGCACTAGCGTAAAAAGGCGACTTACACCTTTAAGCAAAATTTACACTTTATCTTTTCATTTATTTAATTTGTGCTCCCTAGGACGCATCGCTAGTATATTTTTGGCTGACGGTGCTATAAAGTGTCTTGTGGAGCGGAACTGCCATGTCATTCAAGAACTGCTGTACTACAGTTCACAAAGTCAAGGGGAAAATGCCCCCTTAAACAGAAAGAGTAAAATGCCAGTGACCGCAGCATTTAGCAGAGTGACATGAGTCCCAAGGAAATGACTAATGGCCTGAGATGACTAAGAGTCTGACTGTCTGTTTCATGACTATGTCTCAAGAAAGTGTTAGGGTGCATGAAACTGAGTTCCAGACCAAGGTATTTGCAATACAAGGGCACCATTCCAGGTCCTTCAGGTTATATTAGCTGTGATCAAACAGAACCCAGACCCTTCAGCACCACATACAGCCTAAGTCCATTTCCCTGGTAAATTATTTTTTACTCAGACCAAGAAGACCATATATGAAGATAAGCACCTAATATCATAGCCTACCTGAAGTGAGTTAGATGTCTCTGTATATCCAGGTCGAGTATTGGCGTTGGTCTTGAAGATCCAAGAGGAGATCTGTCTTGACTTAACAAATCTTGAAATTCTTTGCAAATCTGCCTGGAATTGGAGACGAGATACGGGACTAAGTGATTAACGTTTAGCTCAATGTCGCAAAGCAGATTTGAAAAGTGGGAAAGGTCATTCCCCTCTCGGTTACAAACACGGCTATTAAATTAACCAGTTAAACTGTAATAAGTGACGCAGCCTTACTTTGTTGCTAAAACCATCTTTTTCCTCGCGGTCTGCTCCTTCAGTTCCGTGTGCTGCCTGGCCAGATGCTCCCCCACCGCTTTCGTAGGAAACTCGGTCTCGCAAGTGTAGCCGAAGTCTCGGGCCAGGTGGAGCGCTTCGCCTGAACGGGACAGCTTATTAATGGCCGAAACCGGCAGGAAAGCAACCCGAATGAGAGTAACGGCGAGGGGAGCTTACCTTCCACCAACGATGTCAGGAGAGTCACATTTGCTGCTTTCCGTCTTCCTGCCGGTAAATTCAAGCCCAGTCTGTCAAGCTTCTCCCGTAGGCAGCGACCCCCGTTTTTGGATTTTGCTCTGTTGGCAGGTATGAGCGAATAAGCCCGGACGCACAGATAGTTGCTATAATGTATATATGAAACCTTCATTCAGTCTGTATCCTCAGCTGTCTGAGGTAGCTGTCATTTGCTAGCAAGTATTATTAGAATACCCGTCGTCCCTCTTAAATCTCGCGCTTTAGCAGTTATCTTTTAATCACAACCTCCTTTTAATTTTTTAAATCTACGTAAATAAGTCAGCTTCTATTTTTATAACACATTTGTATTATTGTGTATTGTGGTGTGGTGTGTTTTTGGGGGGATTCAAACATTCCGCATTCGTGTTTTGTAGTGGTCGTTAAACACCCCCTTTAAAAAGTCTTACTGTAAAATTACTGTAAATGTCGTCGACACATGTAAATAACAAACATTTCATTGACCGGCGGAAACACATCTGAAATAGGCCTAGTTATTAAAATACAAATCAACTAACCGAAACTAAATGGACACCACTATCACCACACTATAGCGTATACTTTAGGCCTACCATTGACAGTGAGTCTCATGACCCACTCTATAGGTAAAATATTCTCCAATAACTACTCCGTTATTCTCTGCTACCAAGCGGTCCAGTGGAGCGGGCCTCCATAACAGGTGCGGCTTTACCTCCGTAAAATACCCCCGAGCAGGGAGGCGTTGAGGCACTCCGGTGGCGACAGCCGTCTCTTCACTTCAGCGATCGTCACTTTGTATTTGGAAGTTGAACTCAGAAGGGAGAGCCGCCCAGGTACCGAGCAGAACAGATCCGTGGGATTTACCACGCAGGTGCCACCTGAAACCAAGACAAACGGAGCGCCGTGAGCGGAAAGCCCAGAGCATGTGGACAAAGGACTGACCGTTAAACACCAGTGAACGCTGCTGGTAGAAGCAGCTGCTTGCTTATCAGTCTGCGTGGTTGTATAGGCCTATAACCAGGTGTTAATTCTTAAGCGCGATATATTGCAATTGAATATAACTGTGGCACAAGCAATAATATAAAGTCACCCTAGCTTACTTCTAAAAGGAAACGCCTGTCTGTTAAGTCCCTCTAAGAAGGGAACATGCCCATTAATGGACTTGGTCATGGATAGTGCGGGACGCCCACAGCTACCAGTGTGTCTGATGTGGTAGTCTGCTACCGCCAAGGATCCGCTGGAGATGATGTAGGAAAGAATAAAGTACATCTGATGTCTTTGCCTAATTTGACTAGCAAAGTTCAGCAGAATAAGCCCTTACGTCAAATTGCATTTAAGCATGTTACTGGCTTCGCATTAATACCTCAGCCTTGGCGTGTCAGGCACCTCTAAGCGATTTGACAAAACCAAGATCTCTTAAAGCACGGAAGTTCAGATCATATTAATTCCCCAAAAATGTTTTGATTCAAAGTAGTTTGTATTTTATGTTGCCAAGGGCAATCGAAAAAGAGCTATTGCCGGTAGTCTGGTCCTCTTTTTAGGGCCCAGAGGCTATAGTTGTGTTTAAGCTGCTGAAATTTGCCTGGGGCGGCGCGGCTGAATGATCACAAAGCGAATCAAGTGCTTTTTCTACGAGTTTGCCACGAAACTTTATAGGAAAAAAAGACATAGGGCAAATGTCATTTAGTTTTCTTTATCTCAGCCATACTAATCGCACCAAAGCAGTGCGACAGTGCTGCACTAGGGATACCAACAACACGGCCTGTAAACAAACTAATGTCATACAAATTCTAAATAAAACGGCTGTGTCACAAACTACTGATACCGGGAGCTTGTCGAGTCAAGGACGCCGGTCGAATTCCGAAATAAAAAAGAAAAACAGAAGGATATTTAATTACTAAAAACACATACGACTTTTCTAAGTAGGATCTTCGTTTCTTGAGTGATTTCTTTTGAAAAAGGTTATCTGAATATTCAACGAAGGCAAAGCTTCAGTCTGTATGAACAACATTAATATGATCTCTACTGAATTTGGGACTGAGAAGCATTAACATATCAAAGCAAGTGCCCGAGGCTAGAGAAGCTATCGATACAGGAGCACTAGGTAAAGCAAAGATTATTGGTTCTGATGGTAAGAACAGTGAAGCTTCGGGCTAAATCCTGCACACCATTAACTGAAAGTGATAGCGATGGGATCCCAGCGTCAATCCCAAAGAAAGCCCAATACCTAGACAGAGTTTATTAAAAATGGAGAACCCTAGGCACGCGCCGCTTTATGAAAAGCTAAACAAGTGTGTAAAATTGTTATGATTCACATCCATTGGCTGAACAATAAAATAGGTAAAATATGAATCCTTGGGTGTTTCTTTAGTTACTCATTTGGAAGGCTAAGAATACCTAAATTAACGCCGTAATTACTGGGAGTGCATTGCTGGTGTGTCTGTGCGTGCGCGTGTGTGTGTATGTTTTCTTAAAGGTTTATTTCCATGTACCCACTTAATTTTTATGTTGTATGGTCTATGTTATTTGTTTTCCTGATTATTCACTAGGTGCTTCCTTGATTCTATCATTACCAGACAGTTTGTTTTTTATTCATGTTCCCCAGCCGGTATGTCAATCGATGTCTGTTTTTTTTTTTTTTTTGATAGCTGTCATATAAACACACTTTCTATGTGCACACATCTACACAGTAGCAAAAATGGAAGGCAACAGGTATAGTTATTATTGTGTTACAAGTAGGCCTGCCAAATTATAGTTAAATTAGATAAACATCTAGCTAAAACGATGGTAAGATTATAATAAAACAGAAACAGTATTACGGAAAAACGACACGATGTTTTATTATTATTATTAGTAGTAGTACTACTATTAATGACAACAATAAATAATAATAATAAGCGCTATAATTCGATTGGAATAAAATATAGGCGCAATTTCAGTAAAGTTTACTATGTCGTTTGTATGGTACAACCCTTACAAATTCGTCCCCTATTAACAGTGTGGAGTGGAGTAACACAGACCGAACCCTCGCGCATTGCGTCACCTGCGGGGGGATTCTACGCTTCAAATAAACAGCAAAAAAGGGAATTGTGTAATTCTGCATTTTTCAACGCATAATATTATTATCACATGAAATAACCAATCGTCTATAATTATCATACCCAAAATACACTGCTTTTAATTTTAGTTGCATCTCCCTAATTAATTCTCAAAGAAAATAGGCCTATGTCGCCCTGAAACGTAGTTGCTGGTTAACGCGCGCGTTCAGAATTCACACGCAGTCGACATTTAAACACCAGTGCAGGAATAAAAAAAATGATGTGGGGAGAAAACAATCAACGTTTTATTTAACAAAAATGTTTATATTACATATTTCGATTTGATTATATTTTAGAGATAACCTTCACATCGCGTGAATGAAAATGACAAAAAGTAGAAAAACATCTTACCTCTCCGAATGACTCCACCTTGGCCGTTTAATACTAGTCCACACTGGGCTTCTACTGACCCCTGACAAAAACATACGCACCCATAAATTAACCAAGCAACACGGCATATACTGAACACAGTCGACTCCTGCAATACCTTAAACACGCTTTCTTTCACTGAGGACTAGGTGGCTTTTTGCGTGGCATCATTATGGTGCTCTAGTTTGCCTCAAGTAATAATCATTATCAATATCCCTTTTTTAGCTTATATTGTAAAGAATACGGGAACTAATCTTTTCAATGGACAGTTTGTAGTAAATCTCGGTCTTTGCGGAGTTACAGTGAAAACTGTTTAACAATAAATGAATAGGGAGCAATACAGGGTTTCCTCTATTTTAAATCCTCAGCGAGGAGTTGTTGTAAGCCTTAAAAACAAACTCCGGGCCCATTTTCCCGTCTTCTGCCGCTAAAGTGATTATAAAATCAATATACAAAACCCAGAGATCAAGCATAAATTAAACTGCTGACGAGCAAAAGGTATGGCAGTTTCCTTTGTTAAGCATAGCAAATCTTTTTAGAGAGCTCAAAGATGCAACTCTGGCCGAGAATGCTTACATCTGTTCATCTTTCTTTATAGAAGCCACGAGGACGCACATTTAAGTTTCACTTGTTATTCTTCTAGAATGGATAAAAAAATATTCGCTTCGTTCCTACTCTCTATTTAATGTTATGTAGGCAAACATATGCACAGGCCTATGGGTTTGTAGGTATAATTGTGAATATCTCCATAGAATATATATTATGTACATAGAAAAATAAATACGTCTAATCTGCTAATTAAAATGTTCATATAAAGTATTGTATAATAATCATTTATTTGTATTGCAATATATTTTTCTTGTGGATCCTAGTATTAAACCGTGGTATTTAATTTAATATGATGATCATTATAAATAGAAAATAATTACAACACACCATGCTATCGACATTTTAACTAATTTCCACCCTTTGTAACTTATCGCCAAACCTGATCAGATGTCATTGCATAAATAACCAGTTGAGTGACATTAAGTCGTAAATTGGATAAACTACGGTGCTCTTTTGCGACGGATTTGTCTTTTGTCCAGACTTTTTACAATCGCCTAATCCCGTCTTTTAGAGGAAAAAAGGGAAAACAGCGCGCTTTTCATTGAAGAGAGAGGGTAAATGTGCAGATCGAAAAAGCAGCAGACGCGCACAAGGTGGTGAATTAATTTTAACTTTTCACATCGAAAAGAAAATGTAAATAATATAGTTCCAAAAAGAAAGACAATAAACCGAATAGCCGTCTTTATTATAAAATGATCTTTTTTCTCGATTCGATTATAGATTTTAAATCATAAATGTATTAAACAGGCATGGTTACATTCTGTATATTTCCGATTGTGAATTCCCCTACACGTTTTTTGTGCGATATTAGACCGTTAATTAATCAAATTGTACAGTTGTACTCGCCGTTCCCCAAAACCTTGGACATGATTTGATATATTGCGGCCATACTTCTATAGATTACGAAAGGTAATTTTATATGAATGAGGCTCTAGATTAATCGCAGCCTTGTCACTTTTTAAAAAAAAAATACTGCGTGTAGTTTATCGTGCTTGAACAACTGGGGAAAAATACTACAACTCATTTACCTGTAAATCGTCAGCTCCTGGAGGCTGCAGACCTAAACCGGATCCGGGTAGGAGTCTCTGGTCTGCGTGCATGCCATACTGAGAACCGTGACTCATTAGCGAAAGATCATGCCGGCGGTAGGCATCAAGACACCCTAACTCTCTCCTCTGTTCGTCGAGGCACGAAGATTTTAATGCTCGGGCGTTGTGAAGATTTATAAAATCGGCAGGTTCTCCGTGGTGTATCTGCTGGTAGTACTGCTGGGAATGGTGTAGAGAGTTCAAGGAGTAGGCATCGGGAGTAACCGCTGGGTGACTGTGTTGGAACTCGTAGTGGAAGGACTGGTGGTGAAGTGGTGTATACTGATGATTTGTTGAAAAATAAGGGGACGCAAACTCGGTTCCTGTAGCGGGGTACGTTAGTGGAGACGACGAGGAATAAGCGACAGATGAGTTGGCCACTGATTCCAGGCATCCGAGTTGCATCAAACGGTAACTGTTTGATCCGTCGTGACGTATCTGTAAAGGAAAAAAAGGAAGAAAATATTAGGAATGTCATTTACAATACCTTGCAGCTATCCATGTGTAGTCTGTTTACTCTATGCACAAAAAACTAATGCTTAAAAACGAAGGTAGAAATCCAGCCTTCCAAACACAATTCAAAGTGTGATTTTAAAGTACCTGATGGTTTTGTCATATCGCGCTACTCGGGGAAAGCGTCCTTACGCGCATCCGCACAGCCCCTCCAGTATTTTATGTCTATCATTTGACACGAGGCGTTTTTTCTCTCCCCTGAAAACGCATGTTTTCTTCCCTCGTTGTTTAGAGACTTAAACATCATTGTCCCAACATTGTCATTCACAGTGCAGCAGGTAAATGTCGATTCTCTCGTATCTTTTCAATAATGAAAAAAAAAATCCCATCACCGTTCATTTCTGTTGTATTATACCGCTACACGCGCATAAGCCCAGTTTTTCCATTCATAGTGATAATACAATCAGATTCATACAGTAATAGCGGTGTGACACATAACACGTTTTAATCCCATTCACAGACCTGTTTTTTTCTTTCTGCTACCGTATTATTAAATTTCGTTACGGCAACTGTTATAAACTAAGATGAACGATTCTCGGTGACAGATGTCATAACGTATATTCTGTGTTTCCGTACTTTATTACCAATAGATTTTAATTAAATATAACAGACTCAAATTAAGAATAAAATGAATTTAAATACCTCCGTATCGTGGACCAGTCCCGGAAAGGTTGTTGACATTTTCGCGATCCAATAACCCGGTTTGTTGCGCTATAAATTCAGTTATTTTAAAATCCAAAATAGATAGTCAAAAATAAGACTTCCTCTCTCGGAGCCGTTAAAACCTGGATGAAATGAATTTCCCCTCTGCACAAAAGCGGCTGCCTGGTTGAGATTTTGTACTTGCTGGGTATTTCTTTGGCTGATGTCGTAGGTCCCTTGGTAATATAGAAGTTTTGAAAATTAAGCATCAGCACAGAGGAATGGGAGGACAATAGATGGAGGAGCTTCATCCCAGGAGACAAGGAATAAATATTGTATCTTCGCCTAATAAGGAACCAAGTGCTCTTTCAACATTTTTTGTGATTTTTTGCGGACATTTCTTTTTGACCATTTGTGTTTTCTTTGCCAGGATGATTCTGGTTTCTTCGATGTACCTTCACGGCAACCATTGACATTACATTTTTTGGATTTTCAACAGAACTGTAAGTTGCATTTCGTGGATATTGCACTTAAATGAATTATTTTGAAGCAAATTATTTTTCCTTCGTTATAATCCATTAGACAATCACCGTTTTATCATTTATAATACTTTTTATGGGATATCCTAAAGGGTCGCCGATGCTATAGGCGACGTTTTAATTAATCAATAACTATGAAAGCAAATAAACTACGACTTTAGTCAGTATTAATGTTTTTTAAATTATATTAGACATTTTAGACATATTATTAACACAGTCGTGTCTAATACAGATATATGCGTAATCGTTTATTTTTCTAAAAGTAAATTTGTGGGTGCTTGTGTGTATTGTGGGGGTTTATTTGCCACAAAATATATTGAAAATGTTTTTTAAAATCGATTTGTTAGTTTTGCCTACTTTTATAAACGAAAAACATGATTTTAAAGTGAACAATTCGCATATATTCGTGAATATTTAAGAACAATGTATTTTATCACATTTTTATGTACGTTATTTATGCCCCGTGTGCGTGTGTGTGTCTGTGCGTGTGTATGTGTGTGTGTGTGTGTGTGTGTGTGTGTGTGTGTGTGTGCGCGCGCGCGTGTGTTTAAGCTGTCCAATCGGTTTGTAATCTGCATCGGGCGACTAAACATGAAACTTTTCTGTAAAATCGGTACTAATCTTTGGCGGGTTTTTCGATATCTGTTCAAGCAGTCTAACAGGACGTGTCACTCGTCCCATCCGCCTTTGTGTGCATCGACAATGGCACACGACTCTAGTTTAACTCCATTGTGTGCATGTCCAAGTGTGATTATCCAGTCGTGTGCGGGGGTCATAGCTACACTTTCTACCACGTTGTATTAGCCTGATAGAATATAACTGGGAGGTACCTTTGCACGTTTTAGGACAAAAGAATATTTCAGTATATATCCTGACGAAGAGGGCAACTGGTGCACGCGCCTGGGGGAGGCACTCTGCTCAGAAATACTCACATTCGAAAGGGATGACGAGGGACTTCACCTGCCTGCTTTCGTTTTCCTTTTCTAAACATATTTAAATCGAATGCCTCAAGCGTTCGTTAATTTCTATTTTATAGGCATTTTTGAGCTATAACAATATGTTTTGAACTGCAGTTGCCGTCCTATAGGCATACTTCTCTTTGTGAGTAAAACCTCATGCGGAACGTACATGTTAATTGGCTTCTAAAAGCCAATAATTTCTATGAAATGCATAGTACTTCCGAATTACACTTTATGGTGGGATGGTCTATCTTGCCGTTTAAGTCTGCCCCACCACCTGCAGAAATGTTTTCTGATAACTCTAAAATTAGTAAGAAAGATGCGAACAACATTACTTCCCCGTTCTGTTGTGCAGCCCAAATTATAAACATATATACGTACTAATTAGGAAACCATAAACATCATATCTCCTTCATATAATCCGAATTAAGTTGTTATATACGCTTAATTCCACATAAAAGAGCAGGAAATAAAATTCCGACAGGAGGCCGCGCGCTCGCCGCCGTCCATTGACGGGTTTCTGCTGAGGTTAGTCTCTAGTTAGACGGGGTGTGCTCCGTTTTTTAAGTGTGCTCAAAATCCTGTCGACGTGCTCCACTTTTAAATGAGTCAGGCTGGATCCATCCAGAAGCGCACGGTGGGACAGGCCGAAAACATAAAGATCAAAACACAGCACGTCAGCCGCTGTTTTCAATTCCATATTTGGCGTGTTTGTGGTCGTGTTGTTTTATATGTTGTCACCTGAACTTGATTTTGGACTTACTCGCGTTTTAGCCTTAACATTAACATAATAGCCACTATATTGTTACCTTTAAATTATTTATAATTATCTTATAACATTTACTTTTGGGATAATATTCAAAGAAATCTTTTTTTTTTTTTTTGCAAATTAATTTTTTTCAAGGTCAATTAGTAGTAAATATTGTTGAATAAAATAAAATAAGTTTGTCCTAACAATGCTACAAAGACACTCATTTTGATATTTATAAAAATGATCATTAGGTAAAATTTTGGTGGGCTCGACTTTGTTTGGTATTGGGTGAAATAATCCAATTGTTTTGCCCCGGCTCCGTGAAAAATACAGAATGCGCGTGATGCCCAGTTGTCACACGTGAGGGATTAGCGTCTCTTGTAGTCTATGAAGGCAACGCGTACCGTACAGAAGCGCAGTACCAGTTGCAGGGTGGACATTGTCAATAGAGCTCAGGACAGGGTAGGCATAGCTTCTGCTTCGAGGGCCGCAGTGCCATATGCACCGTGCTGCTCAGGACTCCTTCCATCTGTTCAGCTTGTCTGCTGCTTTGGACGTTCGTGCTGGAAGCGCGACACTCAAGGGGTCTGTTATCCAGGTTACAACATTCATCCCCTTTCAATTATATTTTCCAGAAATTTTGCATTTTCTTTAAGGGACACTGCATTCAATTGGCCTTAAGCTTCATTATGCGCTAACTGGATTATTTCATTACGACACGAACGTAACAAAGACACATTTTCAGTCGTTAGCAAACATTTATTTTTACTAGGTTATTGTGTCATGTTGTTACTCCCGTATAACCTAACATTGTAGTTAAAGGCGTCTGTGAAAATCCATGACTGGGTCTCCAGTGGAAGACACTATACAACAGCGGGTATGAATTTCCGGAACGCAGTTATCTCATAAAATAAACTCAATCATCAACTAATATTTGGGGGAAAAATCTATAAACGTCCATAAACATAATCTGCTCATCACCAGTATCAATAATAACCGGCATAGCAATCGTGTTCTCTTCCTTTATCCATAACCTTAATGGACGCCAAATGTCTCCGAGGGTTTTTCCAGAAAAAGTGAAAAATAAATGAAAAATAAAGGTCTTTTACCCCAAGACATTAATATTTTTAACCAGTGTTTTCTACGTAAAGGGACGCCTAATTCTGAAATACATTTTGCACATTTCAGTATTTCATTTCAACACATAAGCCTAGTTAGAGAAAATTCTAAAGAAAGTATATTTTATACACGAAACAATTAGAGTTTCTTATTGTATTTAGATTACAAATGTAGGCTATATTTTTGCGTTGGTTATATTATGCTATGTCTATTGAAACACGTACCCTGTTCATTATATTTGCTTGAAATTGAATTAAACTAGTGTATTCAGTATATATATATATATCTCATATGCTTAAATTCCGATTTAAAGCAACTGCTTATGTATGGCAAAGGCGCTAAAATAGTCCCATTCGCCGCCCCCAGAAAGTCGCCGCTGCCGATTATATTTCCTAGACGCCTGTCTGTTGCTTTCCACAAGAGGCTTGCAGAGTCGCCTCTGTGCCTATCGGATTCACCGAAGCTCTGCACAACACTGTCCGTTACTTTACAGAAACCAGCAATTAGGGTGCCATTATAACAGCATGTCATTAAGAAACAGTGCCAATCCAACTTGGGTGCTGTGACCTACTTATAAAATCATTAATGAACACGGCATCATTTTTTATGCTAATCGTGGGGATCCTTTTCGGTCCGGGGGAGGAGGGGCATCGGCGTCAGTTGCTGCTTGCTTTACTGAAAGATTAGCAAGAAATTATTTTGAGAAGACTTGAGGTGTAAGAATATTGGTAACAGGTGGCTGGTGAAATCCAAGCATCCCAGTGACGTTAAAAACGGCATTTGTTGCAATAACTTTGATGAAAATTATTGCTTGTTCGTGATTTAATCTGTAGAAACTATCCTGTCCAAAGACCGTTTCATCCAGAGTGCATTTTTTCTTAATGATCAATATATGCGTAAAGACTATTTTTTCCACGCCACTAATACTACAGAGCGTTATTCAGTGAGTTAAGTTGATCCAATAAAATGCATAGAATAAGCCTATTATAAAGTCCTGAAACAGTAAGTTTACACTTATATTTGTCTTGGGGGGATTTATATTTCACGTTTTGGGGAAGTAATATATGCATTTATCACATAAAGATCACGACCAGAGAGAACCTCAACACAGTCTAAGTGTTTAACTTTATCATATACCTACTGCTCCGCACCAAGAGTGGGGCGTTATACTTAAGGAGTTGTTTCAGGTAATGTAGTATTTTGTGCAGATGTATTTAAACATATAGAGGTAATATTTCTCATAACTGGGCGTTTTGGTGGCGTAACAGGTAAGTATAAAAAGTGTATTTGAGCAAGTTTCGCCTGTGATTAAAACAATTGAGTGTTATTCTTCGGGATGTGTTATTGCCCGATAAAATCCACAATATCCTCATTTTGCAGTGTAAGAACGATTCCCAGTATCTGTGCGTATGCACACAAACAGATCAAACATCTTGCGCCTCCAGACAGGTAGGGTTTACGGTTGTGGTGGCCAGCGGGGGCTGCACCGATCTGGCCGCCCGCCTCACCTTCCGACGCTGGCTTCACCCGCACCGCATCGCCGCACGACTGAATGAAGCTCAATGGGGACTTTAATTGAGGGACAGATAAGTGAAACCGAAAGGGGACAATAATTAAAAGGCCGATCTGTCCACACAGACAGCCTAACGGACACTTAGAGTATAGTATTGCGTTTTGCAATTAATCCAATAATAGGAGTAAGTAATGAGAGATTACAGACAACTAAATCGGCGGGTTAACAACCCATTGTCTATTCATTGATTAATTAAAACTTAAATTGCTAACATTTTTTTTTATCAGTGCAGCGCAGAGTGGTGGTAATAGTGCATCACACAAAATTAGAATAATTAACTGTAAAATGACATACATTCCATTTATGTGTTTCTTTGCAGAAAAATGTGGTCGAAGTCTTTGTCAGTCGCTGAAAGTTTTCTAGTACCTAGAAATTTTCCCATTTACGTGTTAGGCCTACAGCCTTTGTTCTTATTTTGTAATCATTCTGGCATGGGTTGCTTTTATAGAATAAATTGTGATCGAGCAGACTGGCATAGTAAATAGACAAAATTAGGCAGACATGTAAATATCATATAATAAAAGATGCACTGTTTCCTGGTCGCCGATTACGAAACTGTAAAATCAATAATGTGCACTATTTTCCGGAAAATACTGTAGATATAATGCTTACGCGGTAGCATTCCGCACAAACAGGGACCCACCTGTTGATACATTGCTGTGATTTGTTTTCCTGTGGTTTGAAGTTAAGAACAGTTTATAAACTGATTGAATTATTTATGCCCTTAACCTGAGCGAGAAAGCCCAAACTGGATCTGCTGAGAAAGAAACCGAGCATGTAAGCAATAGTGGGCAGGTGAAAGAAGGGACCAGCTCCCTCCTAGAGATACATAAACACGATGTTAATTTAGCATGATCCGCTACTAATGATGACCATGTCAGACAACCTAAATGTGTGTTAACAACGCTCCAGCGGGCCAAGCGAGAGGTCCAGGCCTCAGAGAGATTTTATAGTCCATGGATTTTTCCTGTAATTTGATACAGTTGGTTAGAGACCTAGGAGGAGAGATTGACACTTGTGATGCATTAAAATGGCTGAACGGGCTCATTTTTGGTGTCGAAAATGAAACAGATAGAGACTGAATCCAAAATAAATTCGTATCTAAAATAAGACTGACGGTCGAAACATTCCCTTTGTTTTTAGGTGTGGTTCAATTTTGATAATCCAGTAAATACGTATGTAAAAAGAACGCATGTAAGAGAATTATTTTGCGTCTGTTAACCTGGGAGATATTAAAACATAAAGTATGCCAAAAAGATTTGTACGAATCATTGTATTCATGTGAACTGTGTGCATGTAATTTCTTTATTAGTAATCTACGACAACTCATAATTTTTGCACTTTGCGTGAGACCAGGGTATCAGTCGCAAAAACTAATTTCTATTAGTAACTTACGTAATATAACTAAGTACATTCGTTCATCACCAGAAATTCAGTGGCAAATGCTCATTTCACAGTCAGCTATACACTTCCACCGATCCACTTGGATGAAAACTCAGGTTTTCACTATTATTCTAATAAACAACTCTCAGTCTAGTAGTTTATGGAGCTATTGTCGCTTTTATTTAGTCACGGTTTTACTGGGGTAAGATCGAGGCAAAAATGTTCTTAACATCAATCAAGAAAAGGACAACTGAGTTATAAAAAGGAAGAGGAACAGAATACATCCGTCAAATAATACAAGAGATATAATGAAATGTAATAAAAGAATACTGCCAAGTGCCAAGCGAGACTGAGAAGTTCATCAGTGTGTAAAATGCAAAATCTGTGTGGTTTGTACAGTGGTGGCTTTTGGAAGGCAATGGTACATTTTCTACATGTTTAAGAGTGACAGGCTGTTTATTGAGCCTCTGAGGAGTTGAAGTGGAGAGTGGATGAGGTTTAGAAGCTGCGGAGTTGGAGGCGGAAGCCGAGGGGAGCTTGTGAATAGGTGCTTACAGAGAACAAGGAAGAGGCGCAGACCGCGAAGTTTTATTAAGTCTTTTTGCAAACGGAAGTTTGGAAATACGGGGAGTTTCACTGAATGGAATTTGTTATAACAGCACGGTTTTCCTTTTTTTTGTAAGGGGTTTGAACACGCTGAGTACACGGTCAGTTTTGTTTAAGATCTACTCAAATTGCCCATATGAGCCCTGGTGTATATATTATCCTCGACCTGAGACACCTATCGGCAAAATGTCTGTGCTGTAACTGGGGCGAGTCACGTTTGTATTATTTAAGAACTGCCACTGCTTCTGTGTGTTGTGTCCAGCTGACTATAATATGACGCTGCGCGAGGAACTCACACAGGTCATTTTTAAATAATAACAATAACAACAACAACACACTTTACTAAAATATTTTATGCACCATTCCTAATAGAATCGCCTACCTTGGGCTTGTCCTAATTCAAGTTGAACGCAACCAATTCGTGCTACTGACAAACTCACAACCAGTAATGTTTGTCATCTGAACACACGTGGTTAATCTGCTGTTAGTCAACGGAACACAAGTAATTCATCTGCTGTCGTCCGCATTTTACGTGCTACTCTGACCTCTATTCTCTCCCTGCAGTGCTGCTTTCAGCCACCAGAGTGCGCCTTGAGGAGTGTGTGTTTTAAGGACCCTCAGGCAACTACCTGAGGGATGGGATTACCTTCAGCATTCTATCAGTACAAAATGGATTCCAATATTAAATGTACTCAGTGAAAGGTTACACTTGCATGTTCTTTTATACATCTGACAGCTTTGATCACATAATCCTTCTATAATCTCTTAAATAAAAGTGTTTTGTTCATAAATAGGGCCTAATACTGTGGGGCCATGGCTTCTCTTGTACAAGGTAAAATGGGCATTTAACTCGTACGAACACCAGAGAGAAAAGCCATCTGGGAAGAAAATCATCTAGAATGTGCCATCTCCCTGTTTCAGAGATGCCTGTTTGTTAGAACTGGGAGATATTACTTAATAATGTGCTGTCTCACTGTATCTTCATAAATATATATAATAAAATGCTGATGTATTGCTGTTGTTTGCATGACGAAAGGCATTTTTCCAAACTCTGGTTTGATTTCTTAATGCCACCCCAAAAACAGACAGTGTATTTAATTAAATGAATAGCCATATTAATTGCATATCTGCAGGATGGCCTCTTTTCAAATAAGAGTGACTCTCTAGAAATGTTAAACACAGTTACTATGTTTTAAAAAGGTTTTAAAATAAAAAAAGAATATAAAATTGGTCCCCAAAGTGCACTGTAATTGGTTGGTGCCCCATCCTAGATTACTCTCTACCTTGTGCCTGTAGGTTTCTGGACAGGCTCCAGACCCCAGCAACCTTGAATATGACAAGTGGCTCCCCAAAATCCCCGCAGAACATGTATATCCATTATGACAGTAACAGCATTGTTGTTAGGTGTTAAGTAACTGCTTTGCACCTTGTTTTGCCATTCCGATCATCTGTCTTCTCAGCACATGTCTGTCACATAGACCCTTCACAGGATTCACACCCTTTCAAGTGAGTTTACTGCAGAACGGAATGGATGCACAGAACCCTAGTGTCAGCTGGGAAACTCATTGTTCTGAACAGAACAGGTGCACAGAACCCTGGTATCAGCTGGGAATCTCATTGTTCTCATCTTGGCCATATTTTTTGTTTCCATGTAATTCTGCTGATTCTTTGGTCTTTCCTACGGGGTTGACCTGTGCCCAGAGCTGGTTCTACAATGAGATTATCTGCCTGTCAGTTATGCGGCATTAGTGACCTTGGCTCACTCAAGCAGAACGTCTCTTAAAGATTGTTCAATACCATGTGACTGGCAGGTTTCCGTCTGACAGCTCCTGGTCCCAGGAAGAAATGTCCACACTCCTAAAAATGGTGCAAGGCATTCATTTTTTTTTATCTCTCAGCACATGCACATGTAAATTTCCACCAGATCAACATGCGCCTGCAGACTTAAGCTGGAGAATCTCCCCCTGAGCTCACTTCTTCATGAGAAATTCACTGCAGCACCCAGGACAAGTTGTGCACCAGCCAAAATGTGACATGTCATTCAGGATATGCAGTTCCTTAAAGGAATCATTTTTTCCTTCTTCCAACCCGAAATACATACATGTCTGTTCATTTTTGATCACTTGGATTCCATTGCTTATTCTGGATTTTTCAGGCAGGTAACAGCCAAAATCATGCTGTCTGTCGCAGTTCAAGGTTCATCTTCGACACGCCAAGGAGCTGCAGCACCGCATGAACGCGCTCATGCTTCATCGGCGGCTGTCAGCGCCAGGTCCCCCACGAGCGCATCGCCATTCGCTCCAAGTCGGCACTTAAATTACTTCCTCCTTTGTTTCATGTTTTATCCTCTCCTCCTTCACTGGATTTGTGGTTGAAAACAAATCCTTCCAAGGATGCTTGACGTTGCAGTCAACTTCTGACTCCAGTAATCATCTTTTTCCTCTGTAAATCTACACGTTTTTAAATGACCTTCTTCTTTTTTAAGCACTACCCTTTTAACATCAATGACCGGCACTAGGAGGCTAGCACACAGCCTAATATGTGCTCGGCCTCCATTAATGCAAGACCATTCCTTTGCACGTCCTTTGGAATCTGTGATTCTCCACACAATAACTCGATGGAGCTTCTGGACTGATAAAAGCACATTGACTCGAAAACATTAAACATTCAGGCAATGGAGAGGAACATATTGATCTGTAAAATCTAAGGCAAAGCGCAGAAATTCATGAGACGGAGCATTTTAGAACAAGGTGGTGACATTAAAAAGCCAGGAACTGTTTGCCTCAAACTGTCCAGTTAATAAACTTCCTAGACACGACGTTTTTCATTTTTATCTTTCGGAAAAGTCAATAGGTATTAAATGTCTGGAGGGACTCGAAGACAGTGACTCTTAAATGTAGCAGGACTCGGAGACACAGAGGCATCAGTGAGCAGAGAAGATGAGCAGTGTTTACTCTCTCTTTCTAAATTGGAAATGCGAGTAAATGCCAACATTTTGCATATTCCAGCTCCTTAAAGCCACTGCAAGCTTATGTCCACTTTGAAGGATACTGGTTTATGGTTAATCGTTCCTTAAACACTGCATTGACATTTGTGCATTATATATAATATAATGAGATGTAGCAATCATATTTTGCTTAGTAACTCTTCAGCATTACTGGGTAGTGGATGCTCATATGTATATTGTATGTACCTTTTACCTGTTGGAGGCTTGATATATAACATGCACCATAAATATTTAGATAATTAGCCCTTGCAAGTCATTGCATTTTTTCAGTTTCTGTTTAAATGTGCTTAACTTCATGAATTTTAAAGGTTATTTGATGGAATCCTGATGGACTTTGGCTATGACCACAGTTTACACCTTACTTTTATTAAAGCAGACTCATCTTCTCTGGTTTTCATAATGTCGATATGCCCGGGGGAGTAGGGCAGCCGGTCGACCTTGGACCCCGGGAGGTTTTTTTCTCCTTACTCTGGAGATTTTGATTCCTCTCCTCCATTTTCTTCTGGCATTCTTTTGTTCCCTCTTCACTTTTCCCTGTTTCGTGCACCATTTTAAATAAATTATGTATTGCCACATACTCTTGTCAAGTGCTTTGGGGTGACTGTGTTGTGAAAGTGTTGTGTGTACATAAAATTAAATTGAATTTAACTGAATCCATTCACCCATGTACCAAATTGTTATAGGCGTTTGATAATGCATCACAGGGTACTACTTTAATCCGAATATCTAATATGGACACTGAAGCTGGACCATTAGGGCTCATACTTCATTCTGCACACAGCACATGTGCTCTTATTTTGGTCAGCAATTATCCACAAGTCATTGAATCTTAATGAGCTGGTGTCTCAATGGAGCATTGTTGGTGTACAAGACACACAGCCAGACCACTAGTCATGATGGCTATCACTGCAGCTGTAAACAAACACTGCTCTGGCTATCACTGCAGCTGTAAACAAACAATCCTCCGGCTATCACTGGAGCTGTACACAAATGTTGCTCTGACTATCACTGCAGCTGTAAAAAATGCTCCTCTGGCTATCATGGCTACTGTAAACAAACATTCCTATGGCTATCACTGCAGCTGTAAACAAATAATCCTCTTGCTGGCACTGCAGTTGTAAAGAAAGATCTATTTGCCAATGCAGCTGTAAATATCCTCCTATCTGCTACTGCTATTTTGGAAGGTAGTGTCAGCCTTCATCCCTGTGGGAAGCAATGTGTGGATGACTTTTAAAGATGCTGCTGATGATACATACAAGTGCTAAGGAGTGAAATGGAGCATCAGTCGCCTCCCAGAGCCGTGGTGATCAAACCATATTTGGCAAGATGTGTCAGGAGATGGTTTCGGCTGACGGCCACCTGTATAGAGGAATTACCGTCTGTGCATCCGCCAGGTTTCATGTTTCCTGTTTCACTCAGGGTTTGTGTTCAGTACTGAATAACCGATGAACTGAAGGTTTGTTCACCTTAATGCAAGTTGTCTTTATGTCTGATAAAAAACCGCATAACAACAACAGGTCATCAGTGTCAGTGACATGGATTTAGGGATGGATTTAGCATTTTTACATGAAACATGACTTATGTGTATAATTAACATGTGGGGCCTGTAACACAAAGTTGGAATTCTTGGTTAGCCAGATAACTTAGATTTAAGTTTAAATGGACTTTATCTTTGTCCACTTACATTTAGCCCATCCATCCATCCATCCATCCATCCATTTTCTACCGCTGTTCCGGGTCGGGTCGCGGGGGCAACAGTCTAAGCAGGGAAACCCAGACTTCCCTCTCCCCGGCCCTTAAATCTGACAAGTTAAATGGTTCAGCAAGAAACCCAACTTTGTGATACAGGCCTGTGGTCACACATTTGTTCGTTTGTTTTTGACTTTTGTTTCTCTCATACATGAGTTTACCTGCAGGTATGCCACGGCTATTTCCAGTGGCATTTTGACTCGTTGTTTATAGAGATCGGCACTGGCAGATTTTACTGCTGAACTTTTATGCTGAACCACACCTTCTTTCATAAGAACATCTCGAAGAATGCTTTACCCTGCTGCACTCAAGCCACACCTTGGCAGAGTTGCCCACCCCTATGCCTGTCTGCCTCATCGTGTTTCCTTCACAATTTGCCCTTTGCGTGACCCCACTTAACACCGTGACCCCTGGCTGACCCCAGCACCGGCAGATGCCTTGGAGGTGTTGTTACATAGTGGGTCTCCCTGTCAGCTATGTCATCACTGGCACGGAGCTGCCTCCGTGGTCTCTATCATTCAGAGGATTGCTTGGAAAACTCACAGCTAATTTCACGCCCAACTCTCCATTCTTTTCACATGGGGCATTATCTGTACTGTATGCTGAGCTACCCCAATAACTGCAAACCAAACCACTAAACCTCTCTTTAAAATAATAATAAACATTAATAATCTTGTGCTCGAGGTGCTCTGTACATATCCGCTAATATGAAACTATGTGAGCATGTAAATACAGAAAAATAAAGTATTTCAGAAATCAAAAGAACATGTACTAATCATTTCAAAGTCAAGAATACTGACGCCTCTAACCTATTTGGACCTGACAAGGATTGAGCTGTGTGTAACAGAATACTTCATTCAGGATCGGGACCCACCCTTCATTTAATCTAGGCCACAGGACCCTTAGGATCAGTTACAGCATTAAGCTTAACAGCACATACTGTACTGAACAAATAAAGACACGATATGTAAAATGGAAGGTTTACAGGTCAAGGGAAAAGTACCGCATTATTATTGCCATTTGAAACACATAATCATATTAAAACAAGTTCTGTCTTTTCATGTCCTTCTCACACAGACACAGGAAGACCGAGGCCTTGTTTAATTGTTGTTCACACCTATGAATAAACGTGTTGTGCTTGAGTGGGTTAGATGCTGCATTTTTAACATGACAAGAGTGTAAATGGAGCCCATTGATCAGGCTGCCTGACACATAAACACAGACGGCAAGTCAGTGCTGTAAATCTGCACCCACTGGGTTGTCTGCAACCTGTAAACTGACACAAATAACCTTAGAGTGAAAGCTCTCCTGTCCCCGACACACTCCATCTCACCATAACCATCAAACATCATTCAGAGAATGCCATCCTGTGACTGCCTAATGACACATCTAATGCATTTTCATGAAAGTTTGGGAAATCTGACACATCCACTTCCTTAACTGGTAACACATCATATGACCTCCGATTTTGTTTGAAGAAGGCTCCACGTGTTACAGTGACAGGATTCAACAACAATGAAACTTCATTAACAAGGAACACTGATGCAGACAGAAGGTCACACCATGAAGTGCACACACCCATGTGGCCGGGTCTGCTGCTTCTCAGTCATCTCATTTTTAGCAGGTGAGCCTCCGAGTGCCCAGTACTGACAGAGCTGGAGCCACTGACTGTGAGGTACGTAACAGGGGTGGCTAAACAGGACTCAAGGGCTGAGCTGGGAAGGGTTTAGCCAAAGATGGGGTAGGAGAACAAACGAAGAAACGGAGAAAAGCAAACAGGAACCAGAGAACAGGCAGAAAGCCAAAGCCAGTACAAATCAAACAAATCCAGGTAGAACCAACTAGTACCAGAGAACCGAGAAACAAGACCAGCCCTAGAGGCTAGCCCACCAAGACTAAGTAAGAAGCAGAGGTGGGTGTGGTCACAGAGGGTGACCACGCCCACAGCAGATGACAACTAATGTTATGTTGTATCTGTGCCAGGAAAAAGCACTGCTTTGTTCAATGCTGAGTACAGTACAAAAGCAGCATGCTCACATTCCTGGGCTCAGCCTCAGCAGAGTAATTTATTTTAAATATGAGCCCAGAAGCTGCCCGCCTCAGATTCCTTAAATCGTAGAGTTACACTGCTGTCATCACTCTGCCATCGCCCGCTTGACGGCTTCTCCCTGAGTCTCCTCACACCAGCCTGTTAACATCCGGCTTCCCAAACAACTGACACATTATGCTGTTTGTATTAAAATGTGTAGCCGGATAGCAAAATGAGTTTATCTAACAAAGAACCCTTTGATGACAATGCAACACTCTGCTGCCATTAATATCACAATAGCTGCTGTGTCCCAGCTCATATATATCTCACCCCCACGTGTAGAAATCGGATCACACCTCACCCCGTCAGCACGGCTCCTACTCGCCTGCAGGGAGAAAGCACGGTACCCGTCTGTGATGTATGGTGCCTGTAATGCAGGTTACTGGTGAGTTTTTGGCGGGTCAGTGTTGCGTTTTCACACTGAGATTCGTGGTCTGCCCCCACCCCCGGCTCCCCGTGGTGCCCTCCGCCACATATCTGGTAGCCTCCTGCTGCCGTGACAGGAACCTGCAGTCCCAGAGACGGGGAACACGGCATGGTGCCCCCTCGCCTTTAATGCATGCAGCGCGGATCCGGGGGTACCGAGGTCGCCTCCTGCCTCCTATCCAGCGAGTGGCTTGCCAATGCGCGCCACCCTCTTCAAATCAAGGCCGCGGATGGGGAGCGTTTTCATAAGCTGCAACCGTGGTGGTGACAAGAGGGCTTACAAATTCATTGCGGGAAGAAGCAGAGCGGCACTGGGGGGGGGGCATGTTTCCATGGCAACACAGTGGTCTCACGGCTACGAGGAACCCACATCAACATTGCTCGCTGCAAACAGCCCAGGCATCAGAAGGAAAGCCTTTTTTGGGAAGAATAAAGCTGGTCTAATATTAACACGTCCTTATCTATAGAAACGGATGTTTGCAGTGTCGGAATAAATCAAAGCAGACACACAGAGCATGTGGGTCACATGCCCGTGACTCAGTAAAAATGTCCAGATTTAACAACAAGGTATACCAGATAACTGGCCTGACACTGGGGGCGAGAGGGAACCTTTGATTGCCATGTAACTGATTATGTCGCGCCGAGTCAGCAAGACGTTAGCCTGCTAGCCTCGCTGATGTCCCGTGCATTGCTCCGTTAGCTGTACGTTAGCTTAACGTTTGTGAGCACAGTCAGCTAATAAAAAGCCAACCACGCCTTCATTGTTCCCGCTGTAAAGCCTGCTGCCTCAGACAGGAGACCCTGATCTACACGCTGTGTCGTGACAGGACAAATAATTTCAGTTCCTTGGGTCCTTGGGTTCTCGTGGCCTCCATACATGTCACACTCATTAGCGCCACCCTGACAGACGGATGTCCGCCGCTTTCACTCAATCCTCAGAGTTCGGCTGTCAGACCTCGGGAAATCGGGTGGACTGTCACTTTAAGATCCACCCTCTGCCAGGGTGACATCTTTCGGCAGCTGTGTTGTGTGTTAAATCAAAGGACCTCAGTCGTCTTCTTTGCCTACTCTGTTCTAAAGCCTTGCCATGAAGCATAAACTTTGCTTTAAAAGCAAAAAGATGAATTTCTTTGTGTTTTGTATATATGTGATACTTATACATTCACAAAGCATTATCACATTCATAGAGTTTAATTAAACTTGGCTGTTCTTGATATCTGGTGTTTCGGCTTATGGACCATTAGCATATCACATGCGAAGTGCTGAGTAGCCCAGTAGGTTTAAATGTGATAGGAAAGTTGTTGGTTTAAATCCCACCAGAGTGATTTTGCTGTTAGGTCTTTAAGCAAAGCCATTACCCAAAGACAAGCTGACCCTGCTTTTTCAAATATACTTAGCTTTGGATAAAAGCGTCTCGTCATAGGTGGTTCTATACCCAAATTACAAGGGCTTCGACCCCCCTGAAAAATAGTTATTCTAAAACCATTTAGGGATTTGTCCTGTACTTTGTACCACTAGCTCAGCACATTTTATCATGGAGGGCCTATCCCCCAACCCCCTCACCATCCGAGGGGGCAGGGGGGGTCACATTTCTGTTCAGGGTGCTGAACTCCCCAAAGGATCAAGTCCTAGCATCACCCCAGCGTCTGCCAAAAAAATAGAATGTAAATGTGTCACGTGGCTTGTGAATTTGAGGATGGATTCCAAAACATATGATCTGTACAATTTCGGGTAGGATGCTGCGGGCAAGATCTACAGCGCACATACAAGTACAGCACACGCAGGATACATCCACGGCGCATGCACACCGCCGCTCACGCGCAAGACATCCGCGAGCCAGCGTTCTTCTGAATTAGGAGCCCGCTGAACCCGGCGTGGCTTCAAAGCAGGGAGCTCGCGGAGGCCCAGCGTCTGGCACAGGAACTGAGGCACTCACTATTTTCAAGTTACAACCCACAATTGACCTTGATGGTATTGATTTTATCTGCACTTCGGGGATACAGTTGTGTGAATAATATAAATATGGAGCTACAAAGGAAAAACAGAAGCAAAGCACGTCCTTCAGAGACGGGTGCCGAGCGACGAGGCGGCTGCCCGCCACACGTCTGCGGAATAGGCTAACCTGGAGCCCCCTTTGTGATAGGGTGGGGGCTATAACCAGGCGGCCTCTGCCTTATTGTTAATGTAGTGATGCTTCTTAGCGGGCCTTCCTGACACAGCGCAGACAGATGGGCAAATGTCTGGTGGTGTGGGAATGTGAGCCGCTGAGAGGGGCTTTCATTAGGAAGGTATTAATATTCAGGGTAGTGCAGGCATGGCGGCCGGGGCAGGGGCAGAAGGCCCAAGCCGCCTGACTGTAAGCGCTTTAATAATACAAATTACCGCCTCCACCCGCATCAAACGGTAAGGCAGGCGGCGACAACAACCTGCCACCGGCCTACGAGCCTGCGCCCGTCCATCACCGCACCCTCCTCAGTCAGTCTTCAGCTGGTGAAGGGGTAGCTGTGGGGTTCCAAACAAAGAGCTGTGGCCATGAGAGCAGAGCTTCATGGGAAAGTGGCACTGCCTCTCATGTGGCAATACGGATCCTGAATGCTGGCTTGTTTCTTAGGGAGGAAATTTAAAGTACAACATGGACAGTCAGATAGGTAGATAGACAGAGACAGATAGATATATAGATAGATAAGGACTTCATTTAATGTTATGCTTTTAATTACCATAGATGCATATTCTTTGTGTCACAAAATACAAGCTTCACTCAATTAATAAGATTCGGCCTGATGTCTGGACACAAAAACTGTACTAATAGTGCATAGTTCGAAATAACTGACACCCTCCCCATGCAGACCTAGCGGCACTTTACCGCCGTCAGCCTGGTGTCAGATGGGGGCGCTGATGCTCATCACAGGGCCCAGCACAGTCCATTTGAGTGGCACCCAGTGTCGGTCCCCGTCCTAGCCTTGCAATCAAGCACGTGTTCAGTGGTGGCACACTGGGGGGGTCCAGAACGGTGCCGAGCTGGGGGGGCAGTGGGTGGCGGTGATAGCTGGCAGAGCCCCAGCCATCACAATTAGTAATTCAAGTAATTTTCCAGAAAAGCCCGCAGCCAGACGGGGGGCCCGCTGTGTGTGCGGCCCACCCCTGTCCAGGCTGCCTATTAATATGCATGCCCGCGCTAATGAGCGGAGCGGGCCCAGGTGAACCGCCGGCCCCACTACCCATCATGCCCCACACCTCGCGCCTCCATGGTCATTATTGTAAAAAAAAAAAAAAACTCCATGTCAGATCTCTCCCCCACAAATCGATGACTGATTTATGCTCTTTCCAGGCCATCTTCAGCAAGAGGCGGGGCTCACTCCGGTCATTCCCAATCCATATCGGAGGAGACGCGTGGATTTAAAACCCCTGGCGTCTCTCACATGAGGCGTGAATCCGCCGCATGAACTGAAATGGCAGGTGGACTCTGCAGGTGAGCTGATCGCACAGAGGAGCTCATCATGATCGCCATCGTATGTTGGGGGGGGGCGTTTCGCTCGTCTGCAGCAAAATGAACTGAATATCCAGCATGAAATCTAGCATGGGGGGGAGGCAGCCGATGAGAATAACGGGGAGAGACACACTGGTGACGGGAGACGGATTTCCACAAGGAGTCACAGCCTGCTTATTGTTAGGAAACCCCCCCTGCCCCCGACCCTACTGTAGCTCCCATTATCTTCCTAGTTTCCTCCTGTTTCCTTCCATTTTCCCTCTGGTTTCCCTCTCATTTTCCCTCTGGTTTCCTTCCCAATTTTCATTCTCTCAAACAGCCACATCACCCCGCCCAAAGCTTATCATCCTATTCCATCCCTTTGAGTGGCACCGGGCATGGGGTCCATCGGAAACAACCCAAGATCTCACTCCAAAGGCTTTCTGGACTGTCACCTGTCCCCCCACTCCCCGTCCAGCCAAAATGGAGCGGCTGGCATGTGCAGCCCGGCGCTGTGAACTTAACGTCGTTTAGACGCATACGGAGGGGCCGCCCCGGTCCCCGGCACGCGCTGCACACCGCGGGCTCCCCGTGTCAGAACAGCATATTTAACATTTCAGGGAGAGGGGATGGCTTATTGTCAGAGAGGGAGAGCCACAGCGCTCCCTGGAGACGCCTCCCATTAATTGTCAAGCGCAAGAGCCCTCGGGGCGTCACCGGGGAAGTGCATTAAATGCAGAGAGGGGCTCGACAGCCGCACCGCTGAAGAAGCATCTAAACAGCGGAAACTCTTCAGAGAGTGCCGCTCTCTCTGCCCGCATCTGCAGATTAAATCCTTCCTGCCCCTCTCCCCCCCGGATTACGCTTCATGTACAGATTGTGTTCTTCCTATTTATATAGCATTAAGGCTCTAAAAAATAATTGTTGATAATCGATATGTATATACAACCCTGTTTTGACCGAATAAATAAATTGTCACACCATGTGGTAAATGCGTTATTCTTAAATGAGTAGTTTTCTTATTGCGTAGCTTGTTGTTCACGCCTTGGGCTGTGAACAAACTCGGCCACTAGAGGGGGCACATGTAATGCAAAATGCCACGGTCCAAAATTCTTGCGCCACTCATTTAACACGAACCGACGCTGCTGGTCGATACACGGGCAGTAGTAATCCGCTACATTTATGTTCATTTATGAAATATGGTAGAGTATTTTCTCTCTGTAGAAGATAATGATTTTTGATGTAATAAAAATATGACAGGAGATGTTCCGATATGACACTTACCTGTCTGTCTCTGTTTACGGGTGTCAGTCGGGCATGTGTCTTTGCCGTTATAATACAATCCTCCGCTAAAAAAACAGCTGTCCGAGGTAATCGTATGATATAACGCTAAACTAACTTAGCTGGCTTTACCTCCAAAAGTACCAGTGTGACTATAAGGCTGGTAAACCCGTCACAGATTGGGCTTCGCCTTTAGGGGAAGAGGTTTCTTAAGGTTTCCCTCATGTATTAAACACACGCATTATTATTCTTGGGTAAATAAACATGGAAGACGACCAGCTCGAGCTGGAAGTTCACTTTCTTGTGTTTCTTCCAGGAAAAGCTCGCCCTTTTCGCTTGTGCTGTCTCAGCGCTTCGACAATCCCCAGAGCGGGAGGCGTCACCACAGTGGCAGCATTTGACAGCCTTGGCTTTGTGTGCCTCCAACTTCTTTAAATACCCGCTGTCTCGCGGGCCTCGCGCCGGCCGGCGCCGCCGTTACAGGCTCGAGGCCGAATGTTAACCCGCCTATGCCGGCGCGAGACTTTAACCGCCGTTAGAGTCCGCTCACGATAAACCGTCACTCGAGCTTCCGTAACGCTCGCAGGAGGTGGATGTTTTCCCGTGAACATGAACATTAAAAGAAGGGTAACACTAAACGCCGTCACCAGGGTTGCTAACTCTCACGCATCTGGCGTAAAATTCACTTTTTCAGACTCATGCATGAAATCTTACGGCAAATTTATATCATTCCATGATAAGCCTAAAATTACCTACATCAAAAGCGTATGGGTAGTTTGCAAACGTTATAGACTATTTACAAGATAATAAAACTCTTACATACATGTAAATGAGTGTGCAAATCTTGTGCCAGCCAGCTGACCAAAGTCGGCAACCTTCGCCACCCACGGTAAAGCAGCTGCTCGCGTCTTCTGGGCGTCAGAGCCTGACTAGTTGCCAGTGTTGAGAAGGTTACTTGTAAAATTTATCCCGTTACAAATTACTGAATACATGTAATTTGAAACCGTTAGATTACTCCAAGGTCGAACCTCAATCGAAATACTTTAAATTACAGACATCCTACCTTAGGTATATTGATTTCAGGAGAGCGGGGGTGCTGTCCAATGCTTGGCTCGTATTACGGTAACTCCGTATGTATATTTTAGACTTGGGGGGGAGGGGGGGTGGAATTTGGGGCAAGGTTGCAACGGTGACGCTTATTGCCGGCTAATTTTACCACAAGAACGACAGATTTCCGGGACATTGCGCATCGTTTGCGGATGTCAGGGAGCTGCTGTCAATTTGCGGGAGACTTCCGGAGCTTCCGGGAACATAAATAAAATTGCCATGGAATTCATAAATTAATTTAGTTTCTTAGTTACTTTAAAATTGATTTTACATTCAAAAGCATTTACTTTATCACAACTGAAAAACAGTTAACATCGACCTGCACATTAATTCAAAGTGCATCAATCATTTATATTCAAGTGTAAGTAGAATAACAACTGAAAACAGGAACAGAATGTTTTTAGAATAGTGGTTTAGTCTGCAGCGCCAAAAGGACTGCCTGCAAGCAGAGCTCGCATTGCACTAAAATGTTTTTTTCTTTTATTTGCTTAAATGTGAAATATTCGTGGAATTTCCATGAGTTAAAACTATTGCGTTGTGCAGGATCGGTCACTTCCTTTATGCAATCTCTTTTATTAGTACTTTTTTTTTTTTTAACTGTGGGGGTATGGGTGACATCTCCATATAGACTATTAATGGATAAATCTTGAATATCTTGAATTGAAACTTAAAAAAATGGATAGTGAAATTGGAAGCAATCTCCTGATTAGTCTACATGTTTTTGAAAAGTAACTATTTTGGCAATGTGAATTTGTATGGTAACTGTAATGAATATAATAACTCATATTTTGTAATTTAAATACATAACACTGTCACATGTATTCCCTTACTCCCCACCGCTGCTTGTTGCTCAGGTAGCTGACTGCGACTCTGTTTGGAGTCGTTTCCTCCTGCAGGAGTGGATGGTAACAGCAGCTTGACATTTCTCAGGCTTTGTGGGCCGACAAGCTGCACACGGGTCTGTACATGTTACGTTTTTTTTTTTTTTCCTTGTATTTCCCTATTTTCTTCCCAGCCCTCACTGTAGCGTTTGCGGATACTGAGTGGTGTTTTATAACTTGCCAATTGAAATGATGGAGGGCTGCGTTCCACCGCTGTGTCATGAACAAGCCTCACTGTTATGCCGTCGCTACACCATCGCTACACTCACTCAGCACATCACAGTTCAGCATCCCGGCTCATGCTCAGTGGCAGATGGGCTCTGCTCTGGGTCGCATTCAGTAACAGCAAGTGTGCTCTCCTAACTCTCCGCCTGGAAGCACACTGGAGTCATGGGGAGGTAATTTTTGGTGCTGCAGTCAATCTTTGGCAGAAAGATCCTGGGAGAACATTCCCTGACCCCAAAATCTGACCCCTCATTTCCCATGTCGATACTCCACACCATTTTACCCAAAGGGTTAGGTCAAAATGTCACAATTTTTTTAATGAATCATTTTAGTTTTTATTTCCTATATGGATTTGTATGTATATTTACACATACATATATATAAGTTTATAGCCCGGGATTGTTAGCCTGTCTATACATGTACTCATCTCTGTCTGTGGTACAAAAAAAAATATGCATTTTTGTTATGCAAAATTGCATTTTGATCACAATGATCGTCAGAATTCGTCATGGCGTTGACCCCTGTTTCTAGCATGTAGTGTACTTATGACTATTATTTCTTTGTTCATAACTGAATAAAAGAAAGAAAGGAGTCACAAAAAGCTAACAGTTGATGGGATAATTTTCCCTCCCGCTGCATCTTATGGACGTGTTGTGTTTTGGGGCCGCATAAATGGCACGGCAGGTATGGGAACACTGTGGAGACACACAACAGGACAGGTCTTCTGAAGGCTACCTGGCAGTTTGGCAACACTCTCTAACTCTTTTGGCAGTACGCAAAGCCAGCAGAAAGCCCTCCTTATAAATATTTTGCCTTGCTGTCACAAACAATAACAGCGGCACTGTTCACTCTTTCATGAGTAAGTCAGCACATCAGCCTACAATAGCTCGAAACCTCATTTTACACAGTTCTCCGCACTGTCATGTCCCTACAAGACCTCATGAAACCATGAATAAATACAACATTTCGACAAGGGCAGGTTCAAAAACAGTGTCATTTTCATTATCGGATTTCCCTATGGTGTAAAAGACATTATTCTCACGCACAAATGCAAAGTGGACTCGCTAGGCGGTTGATGGACAGCCTTGGAAGTGACAGTCTTGGATTGGAGAAGGAGACCCCAAGAGCTCAAATCCAGGGGTTTCTCTAAAGAGTTCTTTTAAGTTCATTATGGCCTCAGATTCCACAGGTCTGTCTTAATCGATAGTCCCCTCAAGCTCACAGTGATCGCTTTGAAAATGTTTACGAGGTGGATGCATCGCTTCATTTCAGGGTTAACGTTCCCGTACCTTTAATTAGCTCTGGCTTAGGACTGCGTGTTGATGTAAATATAGATGTAGGAGCGAGCAGGAGCGGGGAGGCTACCACAAGATTAAAAACCACTTGTTTCTTTTTGACTTGTCACCACAATAAAGTTAGTGGAGACTCCTGGGAGATATGCGTAAAGTAGAACGCCCAGGGCTATGTTAGACGAGGCCCCGATAAGTGATATGAAAGGTCTCTAATTAAGCACTTAGCATTTCAAGGCCGCTATCACCGCTAGTCCGTGGACTGAGCTGGCGGTCCGTCACCACTGATAGGCCGGTGCGATGACTAACATGAGTTGAGTCGAGTCTTTTGTACTGCAGGCGAGGAGCCCTGAGGCACCAGCTGATCCGGTGACCCCCTCGGATTCCCCTTCCCCGCCGAAAGCAGCCGCAGATCGGATGTGACAACTTTGCAGAAGGATAAGTTTTTTTTTTCGGTGCCGTAAGGCTGAAAGGAGAGGGTGGGTTTCCTGGACTGATGGCAGAGTCTGGCTTGAGAGGCACATCCTGTCCGGCGGCCTGTCACATGACCAGCCAGTTGGTTTTGGTGGGAAAACGTTGAGGACGCACCCTCTTCCTGAGGCACTGCTTTTGTTAGGTACTATCTGTTTAACTTGTGTTTATGCTAACGAGGCTCGTCTGCACACTCACTGCACACCTCACACCATAAATCAGGCCTTTAAATCTGATTATTACTATGAACTATTGGAGACGACAGGCCTTTGTGCAAAGAAACAAGCAAAAGCCACAAACATGACGCTATAGAGACGCGAGATTCCTCCGAAGCCTCCGGTCCCCCTTTTCCAAACAGAGCCTCACATATTTCCTCATCTTAATGGCACAAAGAGGGCAAAACGGAGCTCTGGCAGACATGATAAACAGCCCGTTTCCTCTGACAGATGGGCTGCACCATCGCCCGCCTCCTCTCGTTCCTTAACTTGCCCTTTTTCTCTATTCAAAGCGAAAACAGTTTTTTTTTCCCAAATTGGTGTTATTGGAAGTCGTAGAGGATCGTCTCCAGGTTCAGAGAAAACACTGCTTCCCGTCTCTCCTGGGTAATTCCTGCATGCACTTGCCCCGAAACAGTAACTGATAATGCAGCTTTTAAATGCAAATGCAGCCGTTTCAGATGGAGGAAAGTCTGCGTTTCTTAATATATCCAGGAAACACAAACAGTAGGTCTTCGCCAAAGGCTTATTAACGCAGCTGAGTGGCTGAGCGGCACCCTGGTCGCTCATCCCGGATTGAAATTGCTTGAACTTAAAGTTAATGCATGTAAAGGAAGCAGCGAGGGGTGCTGGGGGTCGTGGGCATGGCAAGCCAGGAGCTGACCTCAGCGGGCAAGTTTAAGATCCGAAATGGCAACCATTTCCATACCCTGGCTGGCTGCCATGGAAACCAGCTTGGACTGGGAATGGAACGATAGTGGACCAGGAGGACTGGGTACCTAAATGAACATGAAGATGAACAGATGAAGGAAGCCACTGAAAGAGGCTGCAGGTAGCACACAGTTCATACCACCCACTGTGGCCGTTCATGGGTAGGCTTGTTGTTTTTGGGTCCCACTCAGAAAGTCACTTCAACCCC
>JAODKC010000043.1:16794822-16834521 GCA_026777985.1 Mormyrops attenuatus
CATTTGAATGTTTCAAAACTAAATAAATAGTTATTCAAGATCATAGCTAACTAGCTCGTTAGCAGAACATTTAAGTTGTTTTAGCATCTCTTTTTATTTAATACTTAGTGTAATGACCGTTTGTGACCATGAGGGGGCCCCCAAACTTCAGGGGTCCCACACTCTTCATCTGTTTTTTGTTCTTTTCATGTCTTTCTTCTGCCAGGATGTCCCATTTCCTATCAGAAACACTTTGGTAGAGTATCTCTGCCAATAAGAGACATACATGTTGTTTAAAATCAGCATGAGGAGGGTGGGTGACTTGTGAAAGGCTGGTGTTTTCTCTTCCCTATCAAGACGCGCGCGTGGAAAATTGAGGCCATAGCGTGCGGGCAAATGATACCGGTCTAATACGAGCAGGATGGTAAAACTGCAAACATGCCACACAGCAGAAGAGGCCTGAACAGGGGTGGGGGCTGGGGTTCAAATAGGGTGATTTGTCAAACCCGCAGCACATCCTGAATAAATGTATTGGAAGAGCTGGGGCAATTTTTCGCCTATGTTTTACGGTTATTGGGAAATGTCCATTTCCCCAGCATGCTATCACAGCTCAAAATGGCCCTCAGCTAAATGCTGCTGCGCTTTTTTGAGACCTATTAGCACCCTGGCCGATTTTATTAGGCTCTAACGCAGTAATGTTGGAACATACCTGTCACCGCTGCTTCTAAGGTGTAAAATTGGTGATGTCTCTGAAAGTGTTATTTTGTTATTTCTAGACACGCTGCTGTAATATTACATAATTGCTTTGTATGAGATCTTCTGCACAACCTGTGATACAAAGAAATCACTGCAAAAAAAAAAATCCAGCATAACACAACTACAGCTAATATGTCAATTTATTTCAACAAATATTCGACCACCCATTTTTTCTCTTTAAATAAAATATTAAAAATTTACTATGCATTATTAAGTACCAGAATGTTTTTTGTACCAGCTGAGATGATGTTGGCAGTAATGATGTTCATAAATGCAGTTAGTTTTACAAATACACCAGATGTTTGTTTTTTGTGTTTTATGTTCAGAGTTTCCATTGGTGTGCATTACATTCATTTTTCCTGATGAATGTGGCAGATTTCAAACAAATATTACCAAGTAGAAACACCATAATAAATGTTTCATTACATCATAATTTGCATCTGCACTTTTATATGTTACTCATGTTCATATGCTCAATATGCCTTTTAGTTAATAAAAAAATCTTGTCCTGTTTTTGTGTTGTTAACAATCAGTATAATTCATTATAAACAAGAATATTGCATAGTGTTTCAAGCAGGTTTTAAACTGTACTGACCACTGAGTTTACAAAGTGGCTGTAGAGTACAACTGCGATTTTACACACCAGTCATCTGTGTGCTAACAAGTGAACCCTTTCTGGCTGCATGTGGACAATGGAATATCTCATCCAGCCAAAGGGGCGGTCTTACCTGTACTGAATGCTGAGTGGTTCAGCTTTTAATCCGGAAGGCCAATGAGAAAGCTTGGTTTACAGGGGGCTCCTCCTCCTCCAATCTGTGCTGAGCTGGTGCTGTTAAAGGTTGAATATTAATGGAGTGCAGATCAGGGTCTCACAGTGACAGCGAGCGTCCATCTGCAGCAGGGAGCATATGCAAAATAAGCTGCCCGAGTGCTGTCACAGTGTAATAAAATATATTCATGCTACTAATGAAAGCACTGCTTCAGTTACAAGAGTTAGCGACACACTAATGGCATATATATTGTAATAACCATTCCTGAGTTTCAGTGACAACCAATCTGTGATGAACAGAGTAGTTTTATGATTATTCTATATAGGTTGACGCCCTTGTTCCCGCAGACGGTTGACATCATATGTCTTGCACTTAATGCAGATTTTAATGAGTGAGGGCCTTCAGAACGTCACCACGTGTGTTTTGACATAAACAAATCATGCCAGGCAGACAGAAAATGCGAGAGGGGAACGAGCAACCACCGATTCCCAGAAGCCTTTGCTTCAGAAAGCTCGGCATGCGGCCCCGACGCCAGCCTGCACGGAAGATGGCTGGGAGACGTGGGTTTTAGCACTCAAAAGGAGTGCCATGGAGAACCGAATTAAATGAACGAGCTACAAAAACGAGCCGATAGTGGAACCCGATCTGGCAAACTCGTGCAATGAGGGGGTGGGAGAACCTTCCGGGCTCTTTGAGTAGATGGAGTGTGGAGACATCCTTCTCTCCTGTGAAAAGATGGAAGCTGACATGTCAATGCGGCTCTTTGTCAGTAACGCGAGTCTGCAAGAAGAGAGCGGAGTTAAAAATTTAATCTGTAAAGCTATTTAGAGAATGGATAGACCCTAGCAGTCTCCCTTATGAATTAGCAGAACAAGCAGTGCAGGAGTTCTGGAAAAAGCTGTAGCAGCCAGCAACACGAAACTAAGTTCAACTGACAGAATCAGTTTGGCAAATGAGCTTTAAAGCGTAGGCTGCCTCGTGCTCTTTTTCCTAAATAGTCTTTAATTTAAGAGGCTCACAGTGCACAGTGGATGCACTCCCTCCATACTGTAAAACCCAGCGTCCATAGAGAGCTTGTGAGACCAGTTATTTCTTATTTTTATTATAATTTTTTTAAGATGCTCCGTGGATGGATGTGAAACGAAGCTGGTGTCGACACTTGGGCTCCATGTGGATGGAAAATCGGAGATGTAAAACGGAACGGTGGATGCATCGCCATCGAAAACGCTCAGCCACACAGCTTTGGCCGGTCAGGGATCCCTTTGGTCAATAATAATGTCACAGAGGGACAGCCAGACGCCAATGCCGATTGCTTATAACCAGAACAATAGCCTGTCCATCACACTCCAACTGTCTGTAATGTTGCTCAGAAAAGGAAAGAAGCGGTTTACCAATGACAGGGGGACAGGTCGGTCTTGCCGACAGGGAGGAGGCTTGGGGTGTTTCTGATCACTGTATCACTAAACAACCTGTGTTTATGTAATCGCTGATTCCTTGTAGTAAGTCAGTACAATTTAATCACTGAAATTACATAATCTGTTACAATTATTGATCCAGTTGTGCTTGGATTAATCCTGACTGTTTCTGCCCCATTTTATTTTGCGACGATATTCCTACTTCTCACTTATTTTGCCTTCATCCATTCCATCCCACTGTCCATGCACTCCTTCTCCTCCCCATGTATCACCCCTTTTTCATGGCACCTGGCTCAGAGCCTCTCCTCCTCTTCCGCAGCGATGTTGGCCATATCTCGCTGGCGTCGCAGGTTGCCGAGGCCCCCGGTATGTGCGATGGGGTGGGTGGTGTTGTGGGGAGAGCAGGCAGGCCAGACGCCGCAGCGTCACACATCTAATTAGCAGCTGTTCCGAGCGGGAAACAGGTGCACGAGCGGGGCCAGCCGGGGCCCGGCGCCTGGCAATTAGCAGCGGGCAAGAGAAAGGGCCAGGAATTGGGAGGAATTTCAAATGGCACTCCGCTGGGGACACGGCGCTGGGGACATGGCGCCAGCCTCAAAGGCACAGTCACCTGAGATCTTAGGCATGCTAATGTAAATTATGCAAGCTTTCAAACAACACGGCCGCATAATGAGGCCAGTGCTGGGCCGGGCCGGGCGGCAGGACGGAGGAGGATATTTCGGCAGCTCCTGTGCCCTCGCTGAGCCGCGTCTCTTCCTGCACACTACTATCGAACCGAAAGTGAAGCAAAAGCGGAGACCCAGCCGGGCCAGAACAGTGGGGAAGAGCATCCGTTCTTCAGGCTGACGATAACGACCGTCTGCACGCCTGTTTGGCAGGATTTCCTAACGAGTCTGGCTGCTTGTATCCCACACACTCCGGCTCAGGAACTGTTAGCATTGGCCTCATCATCGATTTTGGTGATATAAGAGGAGCACCTTGGAGCGGGAGACAACAGGACCTCTGGGCTCGGAACAAAATTCCAGGAGCGAAGACACACTGTCTTCGAGGGGAAACAGGAAGTGAGAGACCAGCACTCGCTCCCTTACTTCCTTTAGCAGCGCTGTTCCTTTGATGTTTACCTGTTAATATCTGGTTTATTTGCGCCACGCTGCTCCTCCTACAGCAGAAGCTCATCTCCATGCCTCTGCAAGTTTCCTACATACCGGTCAGTCTAAAACACACATTTCATTGTTCAGGTGGCTGTGGGATAAAACTACTATAATATGGATTTGATTTCAGGGGTTCGGTGAAAAAAATGTCATATAAATCCTTTTACAACACTGAAGCAGTGTAGTGTATTAGTAAGGGCTGAGTTTGAATAATAACAAAATACAAGAAAATAACATAATGCTTGTTTTGATGCCAAACACACATGAAATTATAAATTTAATTGGGAAAATTTGTGTGTGTCCCTGTGAGATTTGAGTGCGTGTATCAGTATGATTGTTAGTGTGTCGGCCCATCTGACTGACTCTGGATAGACAAAGTTATCATTGTTGGGGAATCCATCCCGTCCGAGTGACTCTGGATGGGCTGCCATCACTTTTATGGAGTCAGTCAGATCCGGTCTGGATGGGCAGAGTCCTCATTCTAACGGAATCAGGTGCCGTCTGAGTGACTCTGGATGGGCAGAGTCCTCACTCTAACGGAATCAGGTGCCGTCTGAGTGACTCTGGATGGGCAGAGTCCTCATTCTAACGGAATCAGGTGCCGTCTGAGTGACTCTGGATGTGCAGAGTCCTCACTCTAACGGAATCAGGTGCCGTCTGAGTGACTCTGGATGGGCAGAGTCCTCATTCTTATGCAATCAGCTGCTGTCTCGCGCTCCTGAGCTACACCATCCTCTCTCGCTAATTGAGTCCTTCCTGGCTCCTCCTGTGTTCTGCTGGAGCAGTGTGGTCTCCTTGGCGACGCGTGGCGTCTGGGGGGGTCTGACCTTCAACACCCTGCCTCAGGCATCAACTGCCTCTCGGCTTGACCCCTCAGAAGAGGCCCCCCCCCCGGCATGGCGCTGAGGGGGACCTCGGACACAGTGCTGACACCTCATCGAGAGTGCTCACATGCAGCCCATTGTCTGCGGCCACCATTAAAACGTTAATCCTGCTGGAGCATTTTGCTTTCAAATCTTCTGACTCAAAGGTCACATTTACACCGCCTAGGGTCCCCATTTATCATTTTAATGATTGTTTTCGCCGCTTCTCTGCAACGATCTTCCGCAGCTGGTCTTGAATTAACATCACCACAAGAGCTACAATGAGAAACTCTGGCTGAAATCCACTTCCAGCCACATGCACTCTGCACATCAGGGACGCTGGCCAGCCGACCCGGGGAATTAGCACGCAGGAAGTCTGTGTGCCTCCAGAATGCAGCGAGGTGCTGTTTCACCTCCACTTTGCGGGCCCTTTTCCCCACATTCCTTCATTTTGAGCTTTGGGTCCTAGCAGAGTCAGCCAGTGGTGGTGGTGGGGGGGGGGGGGGGAGTGGGCGTAAGGAAGCTTGTGGGGGAGGCAGGGCATGATGGGAAGGTGCGCTGTTATACCGCCATTATCTTAGTATAGCTATGTCAAAAGTACCTAGAAACAAAGCATATGGATTTACTGATGAAGAGGAGGTGTGAAGGACCTCCATGCCATACATTAGGAAATGTCCTCTCATTTTGGAGCATCTACTTTTTATGAAGATGGGACAATTTGCCATAGATTCTGACTCTGACAGCTTCATTTTTTCACCCAAAATGATCTTCTTCAAACTGTCCATCCATTCTCTGTAACCACTTATCCTATTCAGGGATGTGTGGGGGGTCTGGAGCCTATGGGCACAAGGCAAGGAACAACCCAAGATGGGGCGCCAACCCATCGTAAGATACACTCACACCTATGAGCAATTTGCAACTCCAGTCAGCCTCAGAATGCTCTTGGACTGTGGGGAGAAACCATAGTACCTGGAAGAAACCCCATGATGACATGGGGAGGACATGCAAACTACACACACGGAACCTCAACTCGAACCTGGGTCCTGGAGGTGTGAGGCACAGTTTATATATCATATACATACACACTGTGCAGTATCTTAAATTATGTTATATTAACTATTATAATTATAATTATAACTTTACATTCCAAATAGCTTATATCACATTTTTTAGAATTTGTACATATCTCTCATTTTGATTGCATTTTTTGCATTAAGTGTTTTTACACATCAAGGCAAAGTCTCGCAGAAAAATGGCCACCCTACATTAAAACAGTGGCCCCTGCCTCCGAGAGCCTGCTCACTTATCCACACACATGTATCTTCCCATCGGATCTCCCATACCCCCCACTCACAACCGCGAAGGTGCTCTGCCACGTGTTCATGGTCGGCCGCTGAGCATTTAATTGCCACGATCCGGATTATCTGCACCCGTTCGATAGCTGCCCAGTGTACATCACACTGGATACGCATGCCAAGCCTGAATATTCTGGCCAGGAAAAGCAGGGAAAAACTCCTCCGATTAATTGCGTCAGATTAATCGCATAATAGTCGTGAAAGGAATCTCATAATCTGATCGCGTCACATTAATCGCATAACAGTTACCTCCAGAATACATATGTAACCTCGTGTTCCCTATGAACTCGTCGGTTTTCCAACAAGCTGCAGTGTCGGGGGGGTGCTGCTACATCAAACAGGCGACTGACACCCAGCGCCGCGAGGCTCCGCGCCCGGCCCAGCCCCGTCGGCGGTGACTGGCAGATGTGAGCACCGGCTCACCTGGAGATATTACCCTCCTTCTGACAGGCCCAGTGTGTGTGTGGGGGGGGTGACGCAGAGCCGGGCCAGCTGTGCGGCTCAGGCGGTCCAGAATCCTTTTGTTCTGTGGACCTGTTATGCTCGGGGCTGACGCAGCCCACCTCATCCCACCATCCCTCTCTCTTTTTTGATGCAACTTGCCCGCAACCCAGAATTCACTGGTGCGATTTTAGTTGGCTCAGGGCTACAGCGGAGGACTGCTGGCCTCTTTCCGTGTGGCAGTAGCCAGGTTGTGCACGGGATGGTATCTGCCCCCACCCGCCCCCAGCCACAGTGACCACATTGAATCCACATACGCTGGCCCCCAAAGAGAAGGCTAAGGGTCAAATTTCAGCCACAACTGAACCATGCGAGATGATATTAACGTGTTTTAAAGTCAATCAAGCAACACAACATCTCAACAAGCATCCCATAACATCCAAAACGAAGGAATCTAATGCAGAAATGTCATATTTGTGGCCATCTATGGCAATCGTTCCGGATCATTCCATTCATTGGATTCAGATAACGCATTCAGTTTCACAAGGACAGATCTGCTTTCCTTCCCAGCAAGACTTAAACTTTCTCTTTACGCATCCTCGCCTTACTTCACAGAAGGTGTGGAATGCGGCATGGAGACCGGCCTCCCAGATGGAGTTAGGGCAACCATCTTCCCTCAGAAGTCCAAGATCAAGGCTACTTATAAAGATCGAGAGAAGTCAGCCACCAAAAGCCCGAGCCTTTGATAGCTGACAGGTACAGACGCCCACAGAAGCATGAAAAGGAATGGAATATGATATGCCTGACAGGATACATCTTCTGTTTGTTTGGTCTGGACCGGCACTGCTACAGGCTTCTGTAGAGCAGCAGATCCTGCCAAGCTCACTGTACGTTATCCCAGCACAACCAGGCACTTTCTGAAAGGTAACACCCATTCATAGGTATGGACTGACAGGTGTCTTGTCCAATCAAAGCGGGTGCCCGTGAGAACCCCCCCCCCCCCCACCTTCTCCAACAAAGGAAGACGACCATTTCCTTGAGAGCGGAAGCTCCAGGGTACGTTTATGATGAATCCCTTTCACCCTCAGTCACACGTCGGCTTCCCGTGAGCGGCATGTCGTCAATAGTGAGTGGCGCAGTCTAACAGAAATGCACGCCCATTTCGTCCCAATTAATCACATCCCTAAACAGCAAGGAACAAGGCTTCTGCAGGTTCTTGTTCCATACGGTGGACAGAAACAAGATGGATGGAAGAGGAAGTCTGGTTCTGGTGACACTTTGTGCCCTAATACCCGCATGGGAACGTCCCCGGTAAGCCCTGTGCCCTTGAATGCTGGCCCATTAGCGAGGCCTGCCCTCTGACCTACAGCCAAGGTGCTTCACCCCATCTGACCATGAATGACACCCCCTCACCCCCCTGCCAAAACGTGAGCCCAGCTAGGGTAGCAGAATTGTTGTGCCCCTGAATTTTTTAAATTGCCCTCTTTTGACACAGAAAGCGACGAGCGCAAGAGTAAGGATAAAAATAGGAGCTGTCTAGCTCTGTGGAGTGGGCGGGTTTGAAAGTTTACACCCCGGAAGAGGGTAAACACTCCTGTGTAGCAGTTTAACATTCATGCAGCCGCAGCGCGTGGCAATGAGCGGGAGATTTTGTCACTCTTGACAGGTATGTACTTTAGGAACAAGCCCCGTTTGCCTTTGATCACCGGCAGCTCCAGTCAGAGCCAGTATCTGGCTTTAAGACGCATGTCTAATGCTTTCTGCCAGGGTAAAGATAGCAACAAACAGAGATCTCTGATTCAGGCAGTGACGCGACTGATACTGAGAGAATCTCTACTCGCAGTGATCAGGAATGCAATAATTTGTGTGGATTTCAAACACAAAAATCGCGCTAACTTGCCATGAAGAAATGTTCTCTTCCTATTTTTATGACGTTGATCGCTATTTTCCTGCAAGCGGAGTTTGGCTAAAAACACTCTCGCCTTTAACTAATGTCATTTTATGGTCTTCATTGCTTTCAAATAATATGAAAAGTGTTTTGTGGAGAAAAAAAAGTTATTGTAAGAGGTAGAGAAGGAAGGAGGAATAGACAGCAGAAAGAAGGAAATGGACAGATGGGGGAAAAAAACATATCATCAGATTCTCAAGGCTTGAAACAAAAATCACGGGACTAAAATTGTAAACCACATAAAGCAGATCCATTTGAGAGTGAGCCCAGCAAACCAGGGCATAAATGCAAATTAAGAGGTACTCACATTCACCCCCATGGTGGCTGGTGAGGGACACATTTAAGCGATGATATTATTAACTGGGCTTACTCGGAACACTTTGATGAAGCATTTTGAATTAGGAATTTTGTATTTACATTACAGCACATTAAATGTGACTGACTTGCAGATTTGAATGAACAGAATTAATAAGTGAAATATGCTTCACTTTAGTACAGGTACTGTGTCAATTACAAAAGGCATAATAGAATTCATTAGTTGTTGCATATCTTTCTCTCCTTTGAGACACACACATACAGTGGAGAGTGAAGCTTGTGGTCGAAGCACAAGGTCAGTCATTCATCCAGCATCCCTGGAACATTTCAAGTGATTAATGGCCTTGCTCAAGGGCCCAAGACACATACTGCTATTCTGTCAAGAACAAGATTCAAACCATCAGCCTCCTGATCACAGCCACAGATATGTGACATAACCTAAGTTAATTGCGCTTGCGACTCATAAAGCCAGCAGTGAGGCATTGTCAGACAAAGAGCTATACAGGCAGCTCTCGATTTAGTATCGCATTACTAGTACATTTTCGGCTTATGTTTTATTGCCATATTTTAAATGGCGTTGGAGGCAGCTGTACTACTGTCATATAGTGTATAGTGTTGAGATAAGTAAACAAATTCTAACATGTGTTTCAGGCAAAGTTAGACCCCACAACCACTATATTCTAAGGCCAACAGGATGTCAAAATCCTGGACAGCAAAAGAACCAGAGATGGGTGTGGAGACAGGTCTCTCCCCTTAAAACCTCAACTCTCCAACCCACAGCCTCTCTACCACAAGCACCCTCCATCCCCATCCCCATCCCCCCCAAGGCAAGGTGTCTGAAAGGAATCCTATTTATTAAGTGCGAGAGTGCTTGCTGCTATACAAAGTTTACCTTCAGGGACAGTCTGGGTGGATTACTTAGCCTTGAAATATGTGATTTATACAACAACCTTGGTTTAAAAAGCGAAACAGAACTATATCCTCCTAAAACCAAGCAAGACACACAATAAAGGATCTTATTTAGATTTATTTTATACTGCACAAGTGTTTTGAGCACGAAGCCCTGCAACTAAAGAAAATTTCAATTCTTATCTTGGCTATTTTATTTAATTTTCACTACAGTGGACAGTAGGTCTCCAGTATAGAAAGAAAATTGTCACAACACTACTAGTGGGCTACACACATGCAGCCCCAGCCCATGAGAGCAGGGGCCTGTACCACAAAGCTGGATTTCTTGCTTAGCCATGTAACTTGTCGGACTTAAGGTACCCAAGTTGAAATGGACTTTATCTTCACTTACACGTATCCCAGACTACCTTAAATCCAATAAGTTATCCGGCTAAGCAAGTAATCCTGCCTTGTGATATAGGCCCCTTCCTTCACTCTCCCATAAAACTGACTGCTGGCATGTCCACCCATGATGCAGTGACATTGGGCAGGGCAATATGTGTAAATGAATTCCACTGAATTGGATGGAAGGACATACCCTGTGCACAGGGCCGGGCTTGTTTGAAGAAGATGAAGCAGGACAAATGGAGGGACGAGCCGCCCTGCCTCCAGAATCCCACCTACTAGCGCTCAAATACCAGGATTAGCTCCGGGATTTGTTCCTCAAACCCAGGACATGGATGCTGAACTTTAAGTCATTAGCCTTTTAATTTGAGTCATCCACATGGCCCAGTGCTGGATCCCAAGCCCGCCACGATCAATCGCTGCATACTCACTGCTCCACCGGAAAATGGGGATCTCTGATGATGAAGATGTGGAGGAGGAAGACAGGAATTGAGTCAGCTGCATGTATTTTATGAAAAAAGATTACATGAAGAAGAGTTTTAACTAAGTTATATGAGGAGTTTTGCTGTACATGTGAAATGTTAATTTAGCTATTGTTTTCATCCTCACCTCCGCTCTGCTGGCTTAGAGAAAGTCTGCCTGCCATTCTAACTCTCCATAGGTACATCCAATTCTGTTTGAAGTTGCTGATCTAGGTTCAGCTCATAACATTCAGACTTGCTTCACCTGCAAGATCAATAAAGACCTGTTCAAAGCTAGATTGGCTTCATAGAGCCTCAGATTTTTATTAATTTATAGAAACTTCTTGAAACTTTCTCTAAAGGGAGACTAAAAACTTCATGCAACAGAAAGACTGTATGGGATTTATTAATGCTCGGTAGAATTTGGCAACAGCCACGTAAATTTCAGAAACACCAACTGTAATGCATGTGCAAATATGGACATTTAAATGGGTAGAATCAAATTCTCCTGAATATGACTCTTGCAAATTATAAACGAATCCACCATAAAATATTATTTTCAACACCATTCATTACTGCAGAAGTTTTGAATTTAACAATCATCTTTTGAGTTGTCAATATCTGCGGTTGGCAATAAGGCCGTTTTAGTTTTTTCTGCGACCTCAGTAATCTTATGCCATATGACCATATCTAGATTTTGCTGTCTCGTGTTAATATGTCATGTTTACATGTCTTACTTATTTATATTTGATTAATTACCTTTTTGTACTATGACTAATGAGGAACAATAATTCATCTGAGTGTATGACCCATGCATTTTAGAGCTGAGATTACAATAAATAGACTTTAACTTGACTTTGGATCTTAAGCCTAATTTGTTTTAACATGAGGACTATCTATAAATTGATTGCTGCTTCCAATATGTCTATTATCATATCTCCATTTTTATAATGTTTATAATGTTAAAATTTTCCCAATCTATGTCTTTTTGTGAAAGGGCTTCAAAAGGAAGAGATGTCAACAAAACATCATCATATAGAAGTATGATGACAATAAAGCTTTCTTATCTAAAAGGGTGTTTATTTAAAATGATTAGATTTCAATTAGAGTGGTGATTTTATGTTATAGTCACACCCCAATTCTGTACAGGTACTGCTGTGCCTTTAAGAAAGAAGCAAGAGACAGGCCAAAATTTCTAGAAATTGTGGAGCTACACTCGTTTCATCCCAGGGTCCCTACGTGACAATGTATTCCCTTTTGCTGGTGAACTCTGTCTTCTAGTTTTCTTTGAGACCCACAATTCCTTGCTGCCACATTTCCCCTTGAAGTCGTTTCCCATCTGGAAGAGGTGACCCCAAGGTTGAAGCCCTGGCTACCACACTCTACACTCAGTGCAATATCCAGCAGCAAAAACACACCCTGGTCGACTTTCGCTTTTCTAATCTGAGCTGGTTTTCTTTCCTTTTTGTCAGTATTTAATTATCGGTCGTTAATGCTTAGTGTTCGTTTCCTCTCCAAAGTACTCTTAGTGAACATTACCCATACTCAGTAGCATTTTAGCATTTTAGCCATGTTCATCCAAACAGCATTGGCTCCGACTCATTGCAACAGAAAACCCACCACGACTTGAACCGAGTCTTGATCTGCCGGCACGTGGATCTGAAACAGCTGGGATTTAGCAAGCCGGCTACATGGAAGATAGGCCTCCAAGTGCCACCCACTGTGTGCTTCAGCTCACTGTCACACATGTAGCAGCAACACGAATCTTACAAAGATGCTGCTAATGCACTTATAATGTCCCTTAGGCATGCTGCAAAGGAAATGTTTATGGAAATCCCTGGGTGACTATGCCATGTGTTTATAATGTATGATGTGCGTTATACACGACACTTTATGTAGGTGGCATTCAGAAGAAACATAGCAGCTGAGTGCAGGGCTGGAACCTCAGCTGATATGATCTACCCTGTAGCACATGCACATATAAAAATTCCCTTAGTACCAATGCCTTTTCGGGAGCACAATGTCTGAATATGCAAGCTTAACCCATAATTTACCTCATACCTTATATTTTGCTTTTTTTCATTTTTTTTGTCATAAACATACATACCAAATGAATGTGACCTGTCTGGATGAATCGCTACGCAGCCGGGATCAACATCTGTATGCTGCGATAAGTCTCAAAAGGAAGTGGAACTGGAATCCATTTACTCACCATGTAATAAAAAGTACAAAGAATTTGGTTCAGTGCAGGCAGGTGGCATAAAATATTCAATTAAACATACAATCAAGACAGAAGTACAAAAAACAATAAATAGATTAAAAATAAATATAAAAATATAATAAATTAAGAAAAATGAGCAAATAATAAATGAAAATAAATAAATAGAGACAGCTAGATGTAGTGTCCCTCGGGTTCACTGGGGCTGAGTCATTCTGCATTTTGGTGTTACACTGTAACACAAATACAATTCAGGTGGCCAATGTCCCTTTAAAAAGCTATCCTTATTTTTACATTCACATTTCCCCCTTTTTCCCCGTTGTTGTGCGGCACCAGCCCGTGAGCGCAGTGAAATGCAGGATCTTCCAGATAATTGACAAAGTGCTAAATGGCAGCTGGTCCCAGCATATCAGCCGGACCCCCCTGCCCCCCCCCAATGCCAGGAGCACTTAATGTCAGCCGGAGAGGCGCCGACAAAGCGCCCGGCACGCCGCCATGTGCGCACTGCTGCACTTGATGTTTCTTGGCTTCTCCTTGGTTTCCCCCAGGCATTTTTGCAAAAGTAAGGAGGATCCGCCAGCTCTTCGGGGAAACCAGGTGACATTTAGAAGCTGCTACGGCCTGTCCTGCTAATATCCAAACTAATTAAAATCAAAACGCAATCGCAGGTGATTGCTTTCCGACGCTCAGCTCGGCCTCGTGGCAACGCTCTGTGTCCACGTCCTGAGGAGGCAGGTCTGCGACGGCATCCTCCGGCACAGAGAGCATGTAAATCAGCGGCTTCTTCACTGGGGCTCATCTCCTGTTAATGACTCTGCGACGAAAATGGCGGCAGATCCCCCCGGTACAGTGAGCATAGCCCCATTTTGGTTTAATCCTCACCCATTTTCTCACTAAGCCATGCTTCATGCTTAAGCAATGCTTCATGCTTCATTCTCTCAGACTCACATATGATTTTTCAGATTTGAATATAATTTAGTGAGCAATGTTTACCTGATTTTTTTTTCCCATGGGGAACGAAGGTATGCTGGTACTCTCTTTGTCCGCCACATTCTGTAACCCGGATACCCAATGGATTGGGGGGGAGGTGCTATCTCTCGCCAGGTCAGAAACACATTTCAGTATCTCTCAGAGCTAGTAAGTGAGTGCAGGTTATAAGATGACTGGCCTCTCCAAGACAGATGTGATTGTAGAGGTGAATTAGTGACTATAACAAAACACCTTGATTTCATAAGTCTGACTCCGAGAGATGCATGCGGAAGAAGGACAGAAATGGACTAACAAAGATGGGGAGCTGCTGTGAATTCTGGATAATTAAACTGAAACTAAATCGGGACCATTAATGATTTCATTTTGATTTATTCATGCTCGGCGCGCCTTCAGACCAAACGTGATACATATCAATCACTAATGTTTTCAATGAATGCCAATATATACACTAACAATAATGCCAAATACAAATGTATGGTTTACAAGGCAAATTCCTGCATTTGAAAAGTGAGGTGGTTTTGTTAAGCTAACAGCCAATGAGAGCGTCCGCATGTAAGCGTGACATAATTAGCCCTCGCTCCCTGAACACACGCAAAGTCCTGGCTCACCTCGGCTGTGTGGGTGGATATTTTCTTCACCCATCTGATTTGCTGCAGAGGTTGATTTGAGAGTTTGTCATGGTTGTTTTGACAGCCTGGTCAACCTAATCCAGAGATTTGGTCCCTACGGTTTGTCAATTATACCGCTAACCCAACAGCGAGAGCAAGACTAGAGGCAGCGATCTATCAACCGCCAGCCCAGAATGTCAATGTAGCACCAGACTACAGCCTCTCTCTCCCTCTCTCCCTCTCTTTCCCTCTCTCTCTCCCTCTCTCCTTCCATCCCGCTCTCTCTCCATCACAGGCTTCATTTAATTTATTAGGAAACGACAAGTTTCCATGATACTCGAAAACCTAATGATAGTGGAAATTCCCTGTTAGTGCCACGTTTTTTAATGAGCAACTGTAGAACTGGGATTTGTGAGAAGGCTTTTAAATGGGCTAAAAAAAACACATCTTTAGACATACACATCAGGTTGAACTGTGGGGAAAATTAATAAGTGTGCAGCCGGAAAGGTTATTTAACATATCGACTTAATATTCTGGACATCTAAACTTTCTATAACAAGGGCGGAATGGAACTTTCAAAGATTCTGTCAAGATATGTTCCGGTTGGAGGCATGACACAATAGCAGAGGGAATCTAGTAGCACATGCAAGATGGGTCCCTAGTGTAATCTGAAGAGCGGGGAGATCTGTCAGGGGCCAGGGCTGTGACAGGGAAGACGGAGGACCAGTGGGCTCAGCCCAAATTGCTCCTGTCACTTGTTTTCACCTGTCTGCACCATGTGGGAGTTGCAAATGACAGTCTAGGTAAAGTATTCAAAGTTACAGGAAGTCAGACCAAGAATGCAACTGAATCCCAAGAAATTGAGGAGATATTGTTGAGAACAAGTACTTAAAGGGCAAATCCCATGTTTTTCATCAAATTGTTGAGCATCCTCACCTTACGTACATGTCAACGTGACCCGTTAGAAAGGCAACTGCGACATATGACTCGTCCGCCTGCATCTTGAGAAATTTGTGCTTTTGCGCTGTAGGGAGGCTCGTTTGGACCGGAGAGGTTTACAAAGGGGTGCTGGTCTGGACGAGCTTCCGGCCTGGACACATGGCTGACATCAGCCAAAAGGAAGCTGCCGTATGGTGCTACCTGCATGTTCAGTATGAAATCAATAATGAATGAATAAATAACAATTGAAGAGGATGACAAGTGTTACAGCATTATTATAATGAGTGGAGAGAAAGTCCCTAGGAGAGTGGAATGTAGCAGGCGGCAGTATCACGGAGCCCAGCAGTAACGCCATAAAATGGATGTGGGCAGCAGAGGCTGATTTACAGCAGATCATTGCACTGTATGGTGCCGCTTTAGATCCATATAGACACATAAGAGACTGGAAATGCAGCCTAGAGGGTTAGGCACATCAGCTACAGCAAACACACTTCCTGTGACCGCTCTGCCCGCTCACGCAGAGACGCAGAGCCAGGGAAATTTCGCGAGCATGGGGAAAACGCCGACGCGCTCCCCCGTGAACTTGGCTGAAGCCAGCGTACGGATAAGCGTTGCGAAGATGGTATCGGGATGAGTTTAGTTCGGGGGGTAGTGTCGCGGGTCAGCTGAGGGAAAGCCCACCCGCAGCGAAGCGGGCGGGCTCTGAAATGGTATTTCTCCGCTGTTTGATAAACTGTTGTTACAGCTCTAACCTTTTTTCATTACGTTTGGTAAGAAAGGGATCAATGTAACTTTGTGCGATTCACCATCTGAGCCTGGGGTTCTTTGTGTGAGCAGGTGGTTCTGGACCTTGCCTGGAGCAAAAGTCATTGAACAGTTATGGGTTCACGCTGCACCTCGGGCTAGAGCAACAATGCAGCAATTTGTGCCTATATGAAATTACGCTCTTTTATGACAGGAAAATATTCCCCTCAAATCACGAGCAGAAATGCAGGCAAACGAAAAACCCCTCTTTTACACGAGGCAATGTTTTGTGATATGTATGCTTATTATTTCATTATTATAAAATATTAAATGTGTTTGATATATGGAATTATATTCAACTTTATTTTGTGTATAATTATATCTTTGATATCTTTTATATCTTTATCTTTGATTAAACTGAATTGAAAGTAATTAGGAGACAATATTTGGAAGATGCAAAGATCTTGGAGATTGTCGTGTCCATAGAACCTGCCCCGAAGCCGGAGCACCAGGATGGATTCCACAAGAGGAGAAGAAACACACTACAGTCCGCCAGGGCTAGATCTGAACCATCAGCCTGGATCTACGAGGCAGCTGCATTATATGGTAAATGCTCAGACCTATGAGGCAGCTATGTTACCTGATGAAAGTCAGGATCAACAAGGCAGCTGTGTTACCCTGTAAAAACCCAGATTTAGGATGCAGCTGCTTTACCTGGTAAAGGCTTGGATCTATGAGGCAGCTGTATTATCCAGTAAAAGCCTGGATCTACAAGGCAGCTGCGTTATCCAGTAACAGCCCGGATCTATGAGGCAGCTGCTTTACCTGGTAAAAGCTTGGATCTATGAGGCAGCTGCGTTATCCAGTAAAAGCCCAGAACTCTGAGGCAGCTGCATTATCTGGTAAAAGCTTGGATCTACAAGGCAGCTGTGTTACCCAGTAAAAGCCCAGATGTACGAGGTAGCCGTGTTACCCAGTAAAAGCCCAGATGTACGAGGTAGCCGTGTTACCCAGTAAAAGCCCAGATGTACGAGGTAGCTGTGTTACCCAGTAAAAGCCACCACCAGTCCCCTACAGCTGTGACTGCATGTCATCAGACCTGTATCATGATTTACAAATTATTGGGAAAAAATACAGGCAAATGAATTGCAGCTGTGTCCCATTTTCCAATATTCAATCTCATAACATAATACAAAACACTCAACTCACTATTACCAGTTATCACTTGTTAATTAATCATGAGTTATTAACACAATTTGTTGGAGCAAAACATTCTGTCTGTAATATTAACCCCATGTGTCATATCAGGAATTAAATAGATGAATTATGCCCAATTGACTATATATATTTAATAATCTTATTCATCGTATACTTTCTATTTATTATTTGTACTTTAGGAATAATTGATTGGAATATCTCTTTTATAACTGCTTTATAACTGGGTAGGATGGATGGGATGTAAGACCATCACAGGGCTTTTCTTTGGACCGCCAAAGAAGATGGAGCAGTCAGTAGAAACCCACACGGGTGCTGGAAGAACATGCAACCTCCAGACACACAGTCCATGACAGGAAATCATGACACAGTGAGGTACCTCCGAGGTTATGACAGCCCCAGCCGGGCCGATGCATCCTGCTGACAATCCAACATTCAAACAGTACTCCACAACACTCCCTGCTACCTCTGCTAGCTTAATAATTATGTTAAATCTGCTGCTATTTCCTTGTTGTAGACATCGAGATGTGGCATGTCACAGTCTCGCGGCAGACATGCACACGCTTCAGCAGTCGATTCCTCTCTTTTCCCCTGACAAATTTATGACTGTAGCTCAGAAGTGCAAATGCGCCGGCCTTTTCCCATTATACATTTTTAGAATCAGCACATTATCTTTCGTTTTAGCTCCTAAATGTTTGGAAATTCACTCCCAGTGATGCTGTGACAGGCTTTTTCAAATCGCCTGCAACTGAGCTGAAGGAAACGTTTGGGGCTCTGTGAAGGGATGACTTCTGATTATTTAACTGCCTAACAGAGGCAGCCGGATTGGTAAATCATGTATTTCATGCAGCTACAGTAACTTGTTTGCATTAGAGTTACATTGCCAAAGAGATGCATTTACCGTATTAGATATTGTTAACTGCCAAAACCGGGTTGGGACACATGGCAGAAAAAGACCCTCCAGGAGTGCAGCTCAGTGTTGGGACACAGCATTTATCTGTGACCCAGTGATGAGGACTTAATTAATCCTTGACTCAGTGATGGGACACAGGGTTAATCTGTAACTCAATGATGGCACACAGTGTTAATCTATGACTCAGTGAGAGGGCACAGCATTAATCTGTGATCAATGATGGGACACAGTGCTAATCTGTGTCTCACTGACTGAACACAGAATTAATCTGTGACTCAGTGACAGAACACGGTGTTAATCTGTGACTCAATGATGGGACACAATGTTAATTTGTGGATCAGTGATGGGACACAGCATTAATCTGTGACTCAATGGGACACAGCGTTAATCTGTGACTCAATGGGACACAGCGTTAATCTGTGACTTAGTAATGGACACAGCGTTATTCTCTAATTCAATGATGGGGCATAGCGTAAATCTGTGACTCAGCAGAAGCACAAGGTATAAATCTGTGAGTCAATCATGGGACACAGCATTAATTTGTAAGTCAATGATGCGGACAGTGTTCATATGTGATTCAAAAACAGGAAACAACATTAATATGTGAATCAAAGATAGGACACAACATTAATACATGACTCAATGATGGGAATGCAGCATTACTCTGTGACTCAGTGCAAGTACAGTGTGAAACTGTGACTTCGTAATAGAACATGGTGTCATGGGTGGTGTGAGGCTCAGCGGGTCAGCTGTGTCAGCGATTGGAAGGTCACTGGCTTAAATTCCCACGGTCAGCAGAGTGATTTCACCATCGGACCCCTGATCAAGGCCCTTAACCCTCACTTATCTCAAGGCCAGCCTGTGACAACGCATTATGTAATAACGCCACATAACTCAGCAAAATATAATAAATTTTCATCACATAATGCGATATTATTACATAATATGCTGTCACACACCATGTAATAACACATTATGTAATAACCCCACATTATGTAATAACTCAATATTTTTTTTTACAGATTTATAGACTTTTACATTATAATTCTATATAGCAACGATACCCTATTATTATTATTATTATTGTTGTTGTTGTTGTTATCATAGTTATTATCATCATTCAATTTATTACATTCTGTCAAGTTATTACATTATGTGGCATTATTACATAATTTCTGTGCAGTGTGACTTAGTGACAGTGTACTCACTTTACTGTGTTATTCTGTGCCTCAATAATAGGGTACACTAGTAATGTAATTCAGTGACAGGACACAACAGAATATGATACATCGAATATGGCATTATTCAATTACTTTTTTTAATGCTAATTATATCATTTCTTAACTGTTAATAACTGATGTGCTGTACTATTGTGCACACTGTCATTTCTTTAATAGGGATTATTCTGATGTTACAATGTTGTACACACTGTCATTACTGTAATAATAACTCTTTTTGATGTGCTACATTGTTGCACATGCTGTCTTTTTTTAGTAGTAATAAATCTTTCTGCAGTTATAATTTCTAGAACAAAAATATCAACAACTGGAAAGTAAATCGTGTACGATTTCTAACAATAACAAAAAAAACTGTTAATCATTAAAGCATTTCCCTTATTTTGAGTTGCACTGTCTACTTGGCAATCCCTCTCAGTCTGGGGTAGGGGCATAGTAACAGCAGAAAATATGTAAACCTTGTGAGACACCGAAACATAGCAGGAACTCTGGTCATGGCATTTAAGTTCATCAAAGAATGTAGTCCTCATTAAACAAAGTATTTTCACTGCACAATTATTCTTTCCCTTTGGCAGAAAGACCTTCCCTGACTCCCTGCTTTCCAGTCAAAGGATAGGATGAATGCCAAAGCAGTGATATCGTGAACCGCTGACCTACAATTACACGAGACACTGAGGGTTTGCTCAGCCAACATCTAGCAGTTTCTGGAAAATGATCTGGCTTTTAGAGCTGCAGAAATCTTCCTCATATTTAGTCTTCCTTTGTCCATTAGGGATGGTAAGATTCACTGATTCGCATCAACGCACTGACATAAAAGTTCACGATGCGACTGCCCCGATTAAAAAAGTGTGCACTGGATACAATTTAGGATGAACTCGAGATACATTGTTTGTAACATCTTTGCATCGTTAAAGTCCCATTTATTAATGTACAGTTCATTTCGTATAATACATTTAGCTCACAGCTGGTGTTATTAATGTTTTCAGGGGTCATTATGCTTCCAGACCACAGGAGCCTTTAATAGCGAACATGCCTATGTTCGTAAGCTGTTGCAGGGTTGCAAACTCTCACACATCTGGCGTGACACCCACACTTTCAGACTCTCATATTCACGCAAGAAATCTTATGGCACATCTATATTATTCCATTACAAACCTAAAATAGCTGCATAAAATGCGTTGGGGTAATTTGCAAAACCAACAAATGATTTACAATGTAAAATAATGTTTAATGTAAAATAACTGTTACATACAAGCTTTCTTTTGTGTCTGTGTTTGAGAAGCTAAAATATAGCTTCTGGCTCATCTGACTTTTAGGGGAACAAAATTGAGCAATCCATATGTTTTTATGTTGAAGTATGTTTGGTAATGAGCCGGGTGGAAATTTTTGTATTTGGTTCCTTTACATGTTTAGCGGTTTTCAAAATTATATAGGCCTATAGGTTCAACAAGTAGCGATGAGTTAATTAGTAGCAAGTTATTTGAGGCTAATAAGTGCAACTAAGCCAATAGCCTAAGTAGTTAAATATTACTTGTTATCAATTTGCTATATTTGCCTGTGTTTTATGGAGCCAGCATTGAAAAGTTTAATTTGTAACTATGACAAACTGTTAGCGAGAAAGCAAACTCTTCAATGTCTGTGAAGGGAGAATAATAACGCACCCGCACTCTCTCATCTCCCGCGCTCTATCGCTGTCAGTGGCAAATCTTATGCAAGCCTCTCGGCCAAATCTCGGGGGAGTTAGAGGAGTGTCCAGCGACGCTTTGCACCATATTGTATCGTGTCGAATCGCACTGCATCGCAATAGGTGTGGATAGTATCGCATGGCAATAGTAGTTGCTTCTTATGTATCTTTAAAGTACTGTATCGTTGGCAATGAATCGAGATGTGTATCGCATCGCCTCAGAGATGCACATCCCTGCTGTCCGTAGATGAAACATCACCCTGTTAATGTACTGTATCGTTGGCAATGAATCGAGATGTGTATCACATCGCCTCAGAGATGCACATCCCCGCTGTCCATAGATGAAACATCAACCTGTTAAAACACTCACCTGCAGTTTCTGTCTCCTGCGCTCAGAACAGTCCACAGCTGTGTTCGACATTGCTGATTTTTTCGGCACAAAATAATAAAATAATGAAACGCTCACCTGCAGATTCTGTCTCCTGCGCTCAGGACAGTCCACAGCAATGCTCGACATTGACGCTTTTATCAGCACAAAACAATAAAAACGAAATGAAATAGGTTTAATATTTCTGCAAAATTTGAGGTGGGGGATAGGGCTTAAACAGAGGTCTTCTACTGTTTTTGCAATTCTTCTTAAGGAAAAAGCACACAAAAATTACAACTCTCCATAAAGTGCTTTGTGAAAATTTGACATTTGTTAAGTTTATTTGTAGATTTGCGTATTGTGGTGGTGTATCACACATTTTGGTATTTACTTTCACATTAACTTTTCATCATTAAATACCTCTTCTACTACTACTACAACTAAAAATTATAATGATGATGATGATGAAAAGCTGGTGACTGAATCCACGGTCCTCACAGCCTCTCTATCTACAAACACAGCCCAGGGTGATGTTGGCACTCAGTAGCAAAATCAATGGGCGCACGGCCCTTTCGGCTCGCTGACAGTGTGTCACGCCGCATCAGCCGCCCTCCGACTGCGGCTTCAGATCACGCCGAGCGTCAGTTAAACTCGCCCCCGTCTGAAGCCGAGCAAAACGCGATAATGTCACAGCCACAGGCAAACGGAGCCGGCGGGCCGGCGCACGGAGTGGGGCGGCCCCCTGGCCTGTCACAGCGGATCTGTCTCAGGCCCCGCGCCCGCCGCCTACCCGCCGCTTTTCAGGAATTATGCCTGGAGCACTGCGCCGGCGCGCCGAAAGAGAGGTTTCTGTTCGACGCTTAGCGACATTAGCACGCTTCACTCATGCTTCTGACGCCCACAAACATGGCGGCCACACAGGAACCTCCGTGATAAGCGCCGACGGGGTCGTCATGCCAACCCGCAAAACCTATTCATTTATATTTCACTGTCTGCTCTCCTGCCCGGGCTCTCCTCTCTGCAAGAGCTGTGTAACCCAGACATCACTGCTCCACCCATGGGCACCTCACAGTGGGTAAACACATCACAGACATCGGGGCAGGGACAGGACCTGGGGAACACGCATGGAGTCAGTGCTGACTGAACTGGTACCAGTATGTGTGTGTGTGTACTGGTACCGTCTAGCATATCGCAAATATAACAATACGTGACCTATGTCACATGGGATCTATCCAGTACCATGTTTTACCAGATAGATAGATAGATAGATAAATAGATAGATATATAGATAGATAGATAGATAGATAGATAGATGGATGGATGACAGGGAATTGCAGAAAAGCAGAAATCCTGGCAGTGCTACTGATTTTTTCATTTAAATCAAATGTGTACTAAGAACTAAATAATAATTATAATCATAATAGCAGTAAATGGCATAGAGACTGGGCACATTTCTCTTCACACATTTTTTAAAACTCCTCCATTCCATCTGTGGATGTTAGGTGGACCTGCATCCTGAGGGGTGCAGACCACCCCCTCATACACACTCGACGAGGACAGCATAACAGTGACGGGGACCTTGGTAATCCTGGGGTGAGAGTGCTGCCACACCCCTCCCCTACATCTCCTCACCAAATGTATCTCCCTCCCTTTCCAGGATACAGACTTGTGCAGGTGGGGAATATCATTACTTCCGGCACTAGGTTGGAGATTCCGGTCTGGTCAGTTTCTTATATTGTGCCTTTACGGCGATGTTTCCACAAAGCATTGAACAGAAAGACAATAAATACATGCAAAATCATGTAAGTGAAGCAGAAACAATGGCAGCAGCTCACCATGGTGTGTGGGGTATATTGGACCTAATACAAGAACCGCAGCCAGTGTGAAAAGGGAAAGAGGACTATCAGTGATCAGCAGCAGATGAGTAGATGAGGATTACACTCCTGAAGCTGCAGTTTTATCATATTCCACGCCGCTACTTTCACAACCCTACGCGACCTCATGGAAACATTCCACAGTAATATCACATGCAGAGCTGATACTTCACTGTAGGGCATGATGTGGGTTACTAACTGACAGGGAGATTAATTTGTGGACAAATAGTCTTCTTCCAAAAATGGTTTCAAGAGCTGAGTCTGACACATCGGCCTTCTATATGAAGTACAACAACAGAGGTGATTTTACGTTTCCTGAATATTGCCCAAGGATATTTTATGTGTGTGTGTGTGTGTGTGTGCATGTGTAGTCAGACTGATATTAATTAACGACATTAACATATAATGGGTCCCATTATTGCACTATGGTGATGTAAAATGACTGGAGGCGAGAACAAGCTTCACATTCATTAAATTTAAACAATTCTAACTGGAAAAGGTACTAAAAGTTAAAATGGAGAAATCAAATCCGCTCCCCCAGCATGCATCCTTGCACACAAGCGTATAGGTGAATCATATTCTCTACTTGAAGATCTGCTGTCACTCTGACAAGCTTCTGAGATGCGTACAGCCATAGAGAATTTTCACAAAAGTGAATATAGTCCTTTAAATAATTATGGTAGTATTACTTTCACCATGAACCTTTATAGGAGTGGCTCTGGAAGACGGATGGATATTATTTTTTCCTAGTGCCTAGTTTCCTGATGGTTTACAATAATACAAAATCGTACATTGGTGCATTTATACAGAGCAGTGAAATCTTACATATTACAGTCAGACCTGACATATTAAAAATGGAAACTGCAGTGGCCTTTCCATCCCATGACAAACGAGTCGTTTTCACCTCAGAGGTATCTGAGACAGTATTCGGGGTTCCTCAGGGCACAGTGTCAGGGCAATTACCTTCTCATCTCTAATGAGGCCCTGCCCAGAGCCATTCCAACTTTATGTTTGTTGATCACATTACTGCCTATTCGTGCCAGTAATACGGTAAACTGCCTGTTTAAATAGCCTTTAGCAAAACAAATCTCCCTGTCCACCAATTACTCCACAGCCTTTAAACACCAGTGTGTAAATGTCACTCTCCTGTGCACTTTAGGCAGTGTAACACCACAGCAGTGCTGTATGTGACAAATTCAGCACACGACTGGCTACTCACAGCTGCCTAGTCCTCAGTTTTCCCCCATTACTTCCAGTTTGTTCTTCTGCTGTTTATTTTACTTAGTTAAAGAGCATTATGAGCCGATGCAATTGGATGTAAATGTTTGTGCAACTCATAACATTCCCATTATATATATTAAAATGCATAATTTCCTTACTGTCTAAGCGTTTTATTTATTCTGATTTCTGTGGTGAATATAAATGAAAATAAAAATAAAACGAAAGGTACATGTGACGTTCTCCTTTGATGATTATGTGGATATAGCTGTGACAGAACCGCCTTCAACAAAAGCTCTGCTCTGTAAATTTTCCACGGAAGTTTAGTTCATGGTTTCTCATGCTTTCCTGGGCATGAGGCCTCATGCCTGTGGGATGGACAGGCGTCACTGGATGATCGCTGCACTGGCTGGAATTAGGAAGGCTGTCTTTATGGCTGGGATACGGAAACTCCCGCGGATGGCATGAAATCCTCCAGGTCGACCTTTGGCGGGAGCGGGCACTTAGGCAGCCGAGTTGAAGCGGCAGATTTAGGGCTTGACTGTGGCACTCATAAAAAGCCCCTTTGTGGAGATGGTGATTCCCTGAGAATTCGTTTTCTCCCTTTTTGTTCGCTGCTAATCACAGTGAAGGATTTCTGAGGATCGGGGGAATAGAGCTCCGTTCTTACTGCCTGTCCCCTGGGCCTCTCGTTTACCGCGTCTTCGGGAAGCTTTTTGGGGCTCCTTGCGCAGACTTTTGCTTTAAAGTGGAGCGGAATGCAGCAGAAACGTCGCCGAGGGCCATTTCCAGCTGAGCCGGGCTTAGCGGTGTGGCCCGGCACAAGACGTGTCCTTCATGAAGGCGCCGAGGCTGATACCACCACTTCCCACTGCAACCTGAAGTGCCACAATGACCTTCTGCCACAAACCCCACCATAGCTATGGAGATCCATGCATGGGACGCACAAGGAGAACCCTAATCTAGAGATGAAACGGTATGAAAATTTTATATCAAGATAATAGTGGCCAAAATTATCATTGTTATCCATGTTATCGCAGTATTGTTAAAATGTGCTGAAATTGTTCAAAAAAGTGCTAATATATCATTTCACCAAATTTTATATTGAAAACCACAAATAAAATTAGCAGCACTATGCACCTTTTGTTTGCATAAACATTTAAATAAAAGTGAACAGCTTATGTAAACATATGAAAAACATATCAAAATGCACATTAACATTAAAAATCAGTGAATGCTGTCACTGTCTTCCACCATGTTTTCACTGACACAAGCAAAGCCCTGTCGCATGCTACCTCTGCACTGCGGCTAACTTTGCTTGATGCTGTAAAATATCTGATATGAGTTTTTCAAACTACGGTATGATCTTAATGATAATTAAAATTTGTAATAGTAATAATAACTGTTGGGACATTTACCATGGTTTACCATGAAACTGGTAACCATTTCATCCTTACCTTAATCTCTGACCACAACCATGGCCCTCAGGAGGACTTAAGTTAGCCAGTCGACCGCGGTAGTCTCTGCCGGCGCTTGGAAGATGACGCCCGTCCAGGCCCAGGACCTGGAACGAAGGACCCCCTGGCGTGACACCCACTGGCGGCTATGCTTGCTAGCACTCAGTAGCAGTGTAATGACATATTAAATATGAAGGAGCGTAAAAAGACAATAGCGGGACCGGGGGAGTGTTTGAACCCGCTACCCCTGCGGCTCCCAGGCTGTAAAGAGTTCTTGATAAATAAATATAGTTTGTGTAGCGCGCCTATCACTTGAAAAACTAATGATTATTGACTCCCCTCAAGCAGCCATAAGGGAACGTAGCCTGAGGGCGTTCCCAGGCAGACCCCCCTCCCCCCCCCCAGCACTCCAAACACTAAACACATGCTTTCTGGGCTCTGCCAGCCATTGGACACAAACACGGCAGACGGAATCGGCCATTTAGCATCCAGCTCATCCTGACAGATTCCCTCAACTGTGTGGGATGGGGGAGAAGGAGGGGTGACGTCTGGCTTTTATTCGAGCCGGCAGAAGGGCCCGGGGGGTGCTTAAGCCTGGGCGACGCTCCGGCAAAAAGCGCCGGTGTCAATACGCGTCTGTGTCAGCGGCCTGGAGCTGCCATGGCGCATCGCGTCCAGCAAGCCGGTAGATGTGGGCCGCACCCCGCCATGTAGAAACGGGGCTGCGGTCACGTGATCGCCACCCCACCCCATGTCAGACGCCCCCTGCTTTGTTACTGCTTGCTATGAGCGGAGTGTAAAAGCGCGCCCTTGTATGGGGAGTCGTTGCTGGCACGCACTGGGACGTCACGTGACATTGCTTGGTGTTATTTCACGCGAGGATGTAGCAGAGGCGTGGCCCCCACCCGCCCCCTTCGTGTTTGTATGCAAATAGCAGCCGGTTTGTCTGTCGTCTCCCATCCTGTCGTCTCCGGCAGCTGTGCGCTGACAGGGCTCGTCAAAAAAACACACACACGTGCCAAAACGAGGCTCGCTAACAGCAAAGGCGGCACCGCCATCTTTCATGGGGCCACCTGAGGATTACTGCTCTCCCGCCTCCGCCTTTCCACGGAGGCAGAGAAGCGGGGGTGCCGGGGGACGGCGCTGGGAGAAAGCGGGAGACGCCGCTCGTTGCGCCGTGCCGTGCCCGCCAAGATCAAAGCGCGACCGCCCTCGTCTGCCTAATGACATCAGAATGAATTGTTCCTGTCAGAATCCTGGCGCGTCTAAAAATAGATGCGATTTAAGCCGTTTTCTAATGATATTGTTTAAATGTGAGAGAATAATGGGATTGGTATTAGAATACCGTAAGTGGGTTACCGTGGGAACCACAGCGGGCTTGGGGATAGCCACGCGGACCTGAGTCATCTGATTTTAAGGTTATGGTGAGGTATATATATTTTTCATGTGAAACGAGAGCCTGTCAAGCCGTGTTTGAGATGTGATAAAGGAGAAAAAGGCACATCCTTTAGGTGTTTTAATTTGAGCAGAGGATACTGGTTAACCCCTAAGTGTTTTGCCCTAAAGACATCCATGAAAAGTTAATTAGCACCACCTGGGACAGGCACCTCAAGGATGCAGCTAATGTGAGCCCTTGGCAGGGGGGCGGGGATGGGGGGCGGAGGCATCTGACGCAGTGAGGGCTGCGGGACCTGACGGGAGTACCGACACCAAGCCGGCCGGACCGCACGGCACTGAGCTAGGCACAGGGGACTCTATCTATAATTAATGGGCTTCTTCTGAGGGGAGAGAAATAACGGACACACTGCCCCCGCCATGGGACATTGCCCTGCGCAGCACAGAAACTGTGTGTCCGTGTTTGTGTACCTGTGTGTGTGTAGCCGTGTGTGCGTGTGTGTATGTGTGTATGTATACCTGTGTGTGCATATTTGTGTGTCTGTGTAGCAGTGTGTGTAACTATGTGCATTTCTGTGTACCTGTGTGTGTGTGCATGTATACCTATGTGTATGCGTGTGTGTATGTGTGTGTGTGTGTGCCCCATAGTATATTTTATTTAGACCATTTTTACTGCACCTAACCAACCAAAAAAACTTTTCCTCTTTTGGCTTAAGCATATTAATTCACATTTTGACACAGTTAATTTTATTCAAGAAAAATGCCTCAGAGTGTTTTTCATAAATTCAGAACCTGCATCGAAGATATTAAAACAAAACAATAATTAATTATTCATATGCATTTCAGTTTTTTAATTGAGTCTAAAGCTTCTCTGAATTATACACAGTTCCAACGCCCTCATTACACGCATCATCCTTGGCTCTCTATGGTCGGGTCTTGCATCATAATGGTCAAAGTTTGTTCAGTGGGAACGCCCGTCATCGCACCACACAAGAGACGAATCGTCAAGTTTCACCATGGCAAGCAGCTGTATGACTTTATGAATGAAAAATTGCACCCTGTCGTGTTCAATTGTAAAAGTACCAGTGCCAATACCAGATATGAATATACCAATATATGAGTAACCTTAAGGTCCATCGAGTCTAATTTCACCCTTTGTGTGACTGATCCTCCCTATGTAAAACTACAATCCCTACAACTCCCACCATCGCTAACCCTACAGGAATTCTGGGTACTGCCTGGACCCCAAAATTCACTGTGAGTGAGAATCACTTGCAAACAGAAGTGCCTTCTGATTGGATACACCGCAGATAAGACAGCCCACCATCACCCACATCCCACCAGCTGATGTGTGAGTAAATGGCACGCAGTGGTGTTGGAGCCAATTTCCCAGCCTCCTTTTAAGCAGAACCACACACTAACCACACAGATTATGATGACTGAATCAGATGCTATGAATCTACTGCATTTATGATATAAAGATGATATGCATTTGCAGGTTCCCTCACACTCAGCTCAGGTCACACACACACACAAACACACACACACACACTCACTCGCACACAGTATACGTGTCTTATAAGTAAACAGCATTGTTTCTTCATTAAAATGTAGTCCTTAGGCGGTTAACATGAATAATTTCCTCAGCACCTTCATGGCCACACAATATGCAAATCAGATGCTTTCAGACAGGGCTCATGAGGAGGAGTCAGGACTTGTTATAGAAAATCCTATTTTTCCCATTGGCATCGGGTTATTTTTAACACTTTTCCCATGTAAATCCCGGGCCTAATAACCCAGAGGATTAACCCCCCCGAGAGTGCTGCAGTCACGTGGCCTGCCCCACTCTGCTCCTTTACTTAATATTAACTCTTGCTTTGGGGCTAACCCACCCATTCTCAAAGATAAAAGCGAATTTCGGCAATGCTCCTAAGTTCTGCTTTTAAAAAATGCATTTGGATTAATATTCAAATATAATTTCTCACCTAAAGAAATAAAAAATGCAAATTTATAGAACGGATGGTAATTTACAGCCGAAATTAGTGTGCCATTTGACGTTCCCAGGGCAGGATCCACAAAAGAGTGAGATCAAAAGACGGGGGGGGGGGGGGGGGGGGGGGGGGGGGGGGGGGGGCGGGGGCGGCGGGGGGGGGGGGGGGGGGGGCGCCCCGGGGGGGGGGTGGGGGGGTTGTTTGTGGTGGTGGGTGGGGGGGTGTTTTTTGGCGGGGGGCGGGGGGGAGGGGCACCGGCCCCCGGGGGGGACACGCCAACAACCGGGACGGGAAGGGCCCAAGAGGGGCCCCCGGGGCCAGGGCACACCAGGCCGGGGAGAAATTCAGCCCTGAAGACATGAGGGTGAACACATCAGCACTTAGCAGGAATAACCCTGAGAACAGCACCGTGCCATAAAACCTTTATCAGTCTGCAGGAAAGGTAACTGCAAAGTCACTGTTACACATAAAACATGTGATCTAAGTGCCTTCATGTCCGTCTTGACTCCTGGTGATCACATAGACGACATTCTGCCAGAATGCCTCCTTGCGGCCTGTTGTCCACTTGTACCGCCATCTTCTCCAACAGCTTGGATCTTATCATCATAGGCCCAAAATAAGACCTCAGCATGGTCATTTGTAAATGTGCAAATCGGCTTCCCTCTAAAGTCCGGAAACTCTTAATGAAGCTACTTCTGTCAAAGTTGCTCGAGAAGACTGGCACTCACATAATACATGAATGGCGGATAAATTCCCAAAGCATTTCCAGAATTAAACCGTTTTTCGACCACGTACCCTGTGATAACGAGGACACCTTGCAGCTTTCCTGGTGCTTCTCTTATCAGCTACCCTGTCCCTCTGTAGAGACTGGCACAGCGGCTGCCCACATCTCTGCCTTGGGACATATCAGCAGCTAAATCCCTCCAGCCCAGATGTCAATTGGTGGAAAGAAATGTCTTCCTCGTTGCCAGGGTGATGGGGTCAACCAAGACGGCGACTAACGAGCTTAATGAAGCTCTGCCAGTTTGCATCAACATATCAATATTATTCGAAATGTCAGTTGCTATGGCAACTGCTTGTGCCCAGAACCTTGGGGTACTTACTTTTCGCCACCCCCCCCACATCAATACCCCCTTCTGGGTTTTTCAAGCTTCTCTCCTGGTCGATCTTCACCACGTACCACATATTTGGGAAAGTGACAAAATCGCCCAACAGACGGACGACCCTGTGACAGCCTACAGCATGGAGCAGTGGGGGGACATTACCTTGCCGAAGCTGCCCTTGCCCAGCACCATGAGGAAGTTGAAGTCAGACAGCTTGATGCGGTCCCGGTTGCCGTTCTTGTCACATTTGGGCACGACGTTAGTAGAGGAACTATCCGCGTTCTTTGTGCCCGGGCCAATTTTCGCTCTCTGCGGGGAGAGGAAGACAAGACGTTCGGTGTTAAAGAAGCACTGAGTGGAAGCCTGCTGTCAGGAGGGTAACAAGGCTCCGGGTGTGATTAACATACTCAGCAGGTCCATCCTCACAGCTCCTGTCCTGTGTAAACAAAGGCGCTTACAGGTAGAGAGTCAGGCGGGAACCGTACAGCAAGCCGTCATTAACAGCTCTGTGCCGATGGTGACCAGCGTCACGAGGGAAACCTCCCATTAGATTGAATGTAAACCTTTGAATATAAGCCAAGAAATGGCGAAATGATGAACAAAAGCGACGGCGGGATCCTCTCGCACGTGGATCCTCAACAGACCAGCTGATCAAGGGCTGTTTTACCAGTGGGGAAATACCGGCAGGGCGGGAGGGGGCTGTGAGGAGCAGCCAGCCAGTCGGATTTTCACACCCACCCGGGGCGGACACTTAATGGCTGGCAGGCAGCTCGTGGCCCCGTCTGGCCAGCCCCAGGACACGAGCCGTGATGGAGCCGTGCTCTGATTAATCTGCGTTCATTAGGGCTCCTGGCAGAGGCACGTCCTCCCTGCTGCTCCCCCCGTGAAGAGGAGCAAGCTTAGGCCCGCCCCCCCCCATCACCGGCCATGATGCCGCCCAGCCCTCTAACTCCATGGGTTGACCGATCTCACGTGCCTCTCCCAGCAATCCATGTCGGGAGGCAGAAGCAGCAATGGGACTCGATCTACCATGAAATCCCATTAACCTGCCTCCTGTGGATATGATTTGGCGTCTCTCCGCGCCTTTCTCCTGGACCCACTCTGGGCGAGCTGTCGCTGGAACGCGCAGTTTCATTTCTGCCTCCAAAAGCGAAGCCCTCGGACATGTGTGCACATGCAGGCACATGCTCACACATTCGGCCAGACTCAAGGTCACCTGCAAGGGGTAGGACCAGAGAAGCAGCCACGGGGGAAACGCCATCTGATGGGAAGAATTAATGAGGACTTGGGGGGGGGGAAAGGCCCCAAAAACCCTCCCCGATCTCTGGCTCTGCAATCTGCCTCCTCAACCACTTCACAGAGGAGATTTCTTATCTGCTCACTTCTGCACAAATATAACAATAGCCCATGGTGTGTAGAAAGTTCCTTATCACTGGGCTTACTGCTTGTTCTTGTTCAGAGGTATAGAAAAAAAAGAAAAAAAAATCGGCACATTACGGTGACGCGACTCAATTCTTTGCACGCATCCTACATTGTCAGGCAATTGATTTTTTTGTGCTGTTGTTCACAATATAATTGGGAAGAAGGAAAATCTAAAAATAAATCAATTCTGATATTACAAAACTGCTCTGAGGGACAATGCTAAAACCGCCTTAGAAGCCCAATAAAGGGTGACCAGGAAAGTTTTGTTCCTTAATGAAAAAGCGTGAGGAGAAGGAACACTTTAGGATTAAATGGCATGAGATGTCAAATCATCTAGTAGTGCTCCCTCACAGAGCTGGCTGCAGCTCACAGGATTCACACTGATTCCTCTCGGGAGCGCACCTCACCTCGACTATAGCCACAAGCTCAAAATGGAGGCGTGCATCGAGAACACTGGGCGAGCTTGGCAGTTACATTGAGCCCAAGCTAAGGAGGTCCCTGGGTCGTATCCAAGCTAATACTGTGGTACTCCCTGCTTCAGCTGGGATTTCACGAGTCAGCGCTCTCACAGCTGTCCAGAAACTCGACCATTTCAAAAAGTGCAGTGAGGACAAACCCAGCTGGCAAAACAGATGGACACATTTCGTAGATGCTGGGAGACCTTGCTAGGCCAGAACAGTGTACTGTTGTGTTGTATTTTTATTGAAGAAAACTAAATAAAAGTTACATTGTGAAGTGTCCTCCACATTGTGAAGACTCATGTGTCTCATGAGAGCGTGTTTTGAGTGAAGCACGTATACAAAACAGTCGGCCATTGAAACTCGGCAGTTCCCAAGTTCCTGCCAGAGGTGAATCTCCTGGGATTCGCGCTCCACTTGGTTACTTGCCAATTGCTGCAGTTGCTACGGCACTGGCCTGACAACATCTCTGTACGTTTAAACACTTAAAGATGAGGATGATGCTTTGTCTAACATATCTACACTCTGAAAATAGCAGCCTCTGAATCTCCAGAAGAAGATTGCTCCTCTCCCCCTTTCTCTAGCCAGGCCCCCCTTGTCCTTGGGCGAACGCTCTAGAGTCGGCAGAGCGTGCCAGCTTCTCAGCACATAGCCGGTCCTCTATTATATCTGCTTCCTCCCGGTATGGCTTGACACTCCCCTCTCCTTTCTGGCGTTTGAGTGGAGCCACCTGACAGGACACCTCCGGAGTCAGCGCTCAAGGCGGCCCGTTCCGGTGGTAAGACGCCTTCACCTTCCAGCTGGCGGTTCGACATTAGCGCCGAAGCGGCCAGGCCGCCAACCCTCGATATGATTCCAGAGCAAAGGCCGTCAGGAGGCGTCACCCACACACCCTGATGGGGAAGTTGGGCGGCTGCAAAGGTCAGGCCTATCGATTTCCACCAGTCACGAAAAGGGCAGGGTTACACGATATTAACATGCATTGATTGGCAGTCTTGTCGGGCCACTTTCCGGGTTAAACTGCCAAGAGGAAAGGGCACATCTTCTACACCTGCCGGGGGGGCTGGTAACATGCTACAGCAGCATCCCTCATGTGACGCGTTTCTGACAAGCTAGGCTTTCCATTAGCAATGTTCTCTCCAGCATCTCTCTTCACTCTCCTGGCCCTATAGCTATACATTTCAGCAGAAAAGAAGTTAATTAACCAGCCCAACTTCCTCCTGGAAGTCTCACCCAGAGCCTTCCGGGCACCTGTTGCCTACCGCCTCATTCGCGGAGGAGCTCTGCATTTATCTACCTAAAGGCGACAGCAAGACAGGAGAAACTAGGTTCTGAAATGAGAAAGCCACCTCGAGGGGCCCTGGGGGGGGGGCGGCAGCCATCAGACTACTTCCATAGCTCTCAAGGCACAGCATCCGTGTGGAACTGTGGGACTGTATCATCGCCTCGGCAAATTCGAGGGGAGGGCAGTAGGGCTACCTCATTGCTCACAAGAGTACAAAGATACTCCACAAGGACAAGACTGCACCAGAGTGCAACTTCAGGAGGAAATTCTGTGTGTGTAAGCATGATTTTGGGAAATCCTTCCACTGATACCCATGATAATCCGACGGACTAGGACCCAGGGGAGGGAAGCTTTGCGTATTACTGCTCTGATGATGACTAATCAAATAATAGCAAACAGTCAGCGGCGAGGTCCAGCCGAACTCGCTCACCTCTGACCTTCGACCTGGTAATGGATTCGCAGTTGAGGCAGAAAGCTCAGAGGTGCCAGTATACCGACCGGCCTTAGAGGCTACTCAAAAACCCGCAACTGGAATTTACATCGAGCCGCTGCCACAGCAGATTCGCCTCCCTCGTGCTACTGCCCTGGTCACATTCCCACAAAAATTAATCATTCCGAAAAGCTGCATTTGATTGTCCGAACAAGACGCAGAGGAATCGCTCGGATGAACGGCAGATTTCAGAAAGGCGTGGTTCTGTGGACATGTGGGCTTCTTTCATAACCCATGTTGCACTGCGGACCCCTACAGCACAACCGTACACTAACTCATCTATGCCACAGAAAGTGGGGATTAAAAACATAGCAGCTACATCAGGGGACAGAAAGAGGGCAGAACATTTATTTGGAAAAGCCTGAACTCTAGTGAAATTTCACACTTCCTTGCCTCTCACTAAACACGACAACTGGATCCATTTTTAAAATCATGAAAGATGCGTGGTTACCATCAAAGCACGGCTGAGGTGAAAACCAGCGTAGTTTACAAGCTGACTGCGAATAATCCTTCCCCTGAGCGCCTCTGAAGGTGTCCAAGTATCACCATTTGGGGAGGAGTTCCCACTACTCTGACCACGGATGTGGAAGGTAGCCATTCCTGCCGGCTTCCTCGGAATCCATCATGAAAGCTCCCAGCTGATCCGGCGATTGCCATGCCGACGGCTTAATTAGCTTAATGCCTTCCTTGACTTCATGCTAGACTTCATCTGATCGTGTAGCACAGCAGATGTTTCATTCAGTTCATTACGGCTTCCAGCTAATCTAGGCTATTGTGTTGTAGAAAACACTGACAGGAATAAAAAAAAAAAATGGCCGATTCCGAACTTGCTTTTATCGGACACACCAAGGAATTTTAATTATTTAAGCATTAGTAGACTTGTCAAAGAAATAGGCACTGGGCATATATCTCAAAATGTGGAGACAGCCCTGTATCTGGTTTAACTTTTGGCCACTGACATAAACAAACAGGCCGGCGTGGAGAAGGCGATCTGTCAGAAATCGAGGGTTACCACGATGGCCATTGGCGGACTCACCTCAAACTTCTGCCTGAGCTCCTCGTTGCCATCCTCCCCCTCGGGTGGGACTGGCACGTTGAAATACTCTCCTTCCTCCTGGCTGAGCAGTTTGAACCTGCGGGAACGTGGGGGTCCACCGTTAGGGGTTCACCATACAGAGGTAGGGGTGGGAGGTACGCCAAACAAGGACCGCAGATTAAACAGAGATGCTTAATGCTTATTTATAGCTGTACATGACCTATCCTTTATATCTGTATTTCACCAACAGACTATAGTTTTGGCAGATGAGTGCTACAGCAGTAAAAAGCATATATGCAATGTACTCTACATTTGTACTGCTCACACACACTCATTGACACACGCATACAGACAGACCAGCGATAAACAGGTTAGACTGAAGTAATCCAATTTCTTTAAGGTTAACTGCTGCGGCTGCATCCCCGTTATTGTCGCTCTGACCTTAAGCCGAGGCAGCAACATGCAAACGCCGTGTAGACATCAGAGCCTTGGAGTGACGGCCCGTTTTACAAGCCATTATCCAATAAGCCGGGCTCTCTGCGGTCAGAATCAAAGACGCCACCGGAGTTTATCTAAATGCGGGTGTCTTCTTAAGCCCCGCGCTGGGCATGCCAAATTACATGAGGTCAGAGCGGCCCCGGATTTCCACTCAGCGCTGATAACACCTTTTATCAGGGGGGAGCAGGGAGCATGGCTGGCCTGATAACACACTGACCGCGCGCCGTCAATCTGCGGCTCCCCGGATGCAACCACAGGCGGCCTCCGCTGCCGTCCTATTCAGGAGGTCCTGCCTGGCCCTCTTGCACGGCGAGATGCAAGGAAACCGTTTACAGTGCAGTAAAGTGCTCCACTTTCTCAGTGCTTTAAGGAGAAGTAATTAGGCGGGGGCAAAAAAGAAAAGGCAGCTTGAATCGCAGACTCCCGTCCCAGCAGCCGCGGTCCATTTCATTCACCCTTCTTTGCAGGGGAGTCTATTCAGTAGAGGGAGAAAAGGGGCCTGGCCTGGACTGCTGGCCAGTCCATCACAGGACTCACACCCACAGACACTCACACAAAATCACTCGACAGGCAATTTAAAGATCCCAATCAGTCTAACTGCATGTCTTTGGCCTGTGGGAGGAGAATGGACACGGGGGGGATGTTCAAACTCGACACAGACACGTACAGAGTTGGGCGAGGAATCGAACCCCTAGCCAGAAGGACACTGAGCTATGCAGCTAATCAGCCACTGAAGCCTGTTTCAGACATGGTGAATTCAATACCTTGTGGTAGATCCATTTCTTGATCATAAGTCACATTTCACTGGCCCATACAAAACAAATAATAATAATAAATTCTAAAACACAAAACCTGCCAGTATTTGATGGGTTATAAATTACAGCTACTTTACAGGCCAGCCTGATTTGCACATGTGCTACCTAGGGAAATAACCTGGTGTTAATCACAGCTCTGAAAAACGACAACTATGCTGGGGGTAAGTGAAAGAGCGCCTCCCAAAGGAGGAGGCCTGATTGACGTTTATACAGTGAGAGCTCCATCGAGTGCCCATTACACACTGTAAATACTGGACTCCTATTCTGTCTGGCTGTCTGAATGGCAATTGATTGCTTTTGCAATGACAGTAATTCGGGAATCGATATGAATAGGAGAGGAGTGTTAATTGGCAAACGCATTCAAGCGGCTGCGTGATGAAATAGTGGATGGCAGCTCTAATCCTTGCAGCCCAACAAAGACTGTAAAGCTTGGCTCTTCTAATATAACAGGCGCTTATGCTGATGGTCCAACAGCACCAACCATTTGGAGTGGATTAAAGACAATTCATATCAATAATTGAAAAAAAATCTGCTTAAATAGCATTAAATTATTAATCTCCATTAACTAGACTTACTGTTCATTTAATTGAAGTTTTACTTGTGCCATATTGCCCATATTTTACTGAAGGATGGCAGGTTAGCGTGGGGGCATAGAATTTTTTTTTATCTGGTTTCCTTTATCTAAACCAATAAACAGACCTGTGTATTTAAAATATTATGTTGTTCTCCCCACCCCCAATACCAGACTGTCTGCTTCGTCACTGGGTTAGTGTCACAGTGACAGACATTTTGGGATTTAGATCACAGAGATTAAATATTATGCCTAATGCTACAAGAAAGGAGAGCTGTAATTAAAGGGGTCCATCCATCCATTCCGGGTCAGATCATCCGCGGGGCTGCAGACCCACAGCCTGCTGCTCGACCAGCTGCAGGAGGCTTCACATCAAACATATCCATTTAACTCTATTGCACATGCGTTTTTGTGTGTGTATGTGTGTGTGTGTGTGTGTGAGCGCGTGTGCGTGTGCGTGCCTCCTGTATGCAAAGGGTGCGATCAAGCAATTCATCGGTCCCCCAGCCGCTCCTCAAAACTATGGTCCTCATTAAAACCCAACAGTGGTGCATGATCAGCAAAAAAGTATGCAAACCAAATTATGTGAAAATGATAAAATGACCAACAAAATAAAGGTATCTCTCTAAATTGCAGGAGGTGGGGGGATCGCTAATTACTAATAGCTTCCAACTTGCACACAGAAAAAAGCTAAGCTCCTTGACAATGCAAAACAAAACTGCACACTTAAAAAGTACACAACCGTTAGGTATTTAGATACAGGCCCTCCTGAGGTCAACTGCTATGGAATTACATCAAACTTTTTTCCTCCTAAAGAAGCCTTCCAGGAGTAAGATTTAAAAACATCGTTTCCATTGAGCTTCATCTCTGCAGAACCCTGCAGACTGTAATAAAATTATGCAAAACATAATGAAAAGCTTTCAAATGATTATGTGATGGAGAGAAGCCTCAGGCAGAGGATTCTTTTAGAGGCGTTCCACACAACTACACACCGCGGCACTCTCCGGTGAGAAGAGGTGGTCTGAAGGTGAACGGAAGCGAATTGGAGGCGGGAAACCATTCAAGGAGGAGGACCGAGGTTGTCCCAGATGCGGCGAACGGGTGACACATCGCTCGGTGACATCATTGACTTTGCCGATTAACCACTCGACGTGTCAGGAGAAAGCTATGACAATCTATTGGTGTGAAATCTGGGTGCGCTGTGCGGGGAGCGTAGGACTTGTGCCGGGACCACACAGGGACGCGATTGGCAGGGGAATTTCCTTGAGAACAGAAGCGTCTAGCAGTGGGAGGCACAGGAAGGCGTCAGGCCTGAGACGCCCCGTATGGAGGTAATCCCGTAGCCTGTTTCCTGTCCTTACCAGCCGTTCACTCCCTGCTTTTGCAGCTCAGAAATCCCAAATGACAGGGACCCCATGAAGTCATTCCGACTGGTCAGATCCCAGTCCCACACTTCCAAAGACAGCCTGCGGTCCTTGTCAGACTCCTTCAGATTGCTGAGGAACAGAGGCAGAGAGACTTGAGACTAAACCAAGGAGCTCCGGTGCAAACCATTCATGAGAAATACAGCATAGAATGCTACAGAATACTTCTTTACTACGACAGAATGGAGCAATTATGAAGACTAAGCTCACAAGGTGAAGTTTTCATTCCACGTCGGGTTGAGAGAACACTTAATTGTCTTGGTCTTCTGCTTGCTTTCATTCTTTGGATCTGGGATGAGTTTCAACTTGACATAAGGATCAGACAGACCATTGGGATCCATGGGCACAAGGTTCTTTGCCTCCTTAACTGAAAGAGAGAGAGAACAAGATTATAATGCAGACAAAACACAGTCCACCTCTCATGTGCCTCTTATGTGGTTCACTGAGTGCTTTAGCCAATACGATCAGGTGAAAAAGTGGTAGTGAAGGTCACATGACATTATGTCTGCCATTGTCCGAGCAAATGAGCTTATACAAAAGCTGTGAAAATATCTCCTGCCAGCAACCGCAATGAATCCTGCGCTGCAAAATGGATTCTGGGAGCCTCAGCCCTGCCGCTATGCAAATGTTTACCCATCAGTTCTACAATAATTTGATTTGCGTGATCCACCTCCTCAGAACCTGAGGGGTAAACCCATTTGTATATGATAAACATTATCAATCACACACTCCGGACATGCGACGCGTGTGACATTTGGAGGTCAATGACTGATTTATTTTTGTTCTTGAAACCAATGGATGCAAGATTAGAACCGTTTACGAAACAAAGGGCGTATAGGATAAGTGGGCAATGTCAGGAATCTTGATGGATATTTAAGTGAATGGCTGGGTCCAATCGAGGCATATTTCACAAATCCTGGATGGGGCACTAAGAGCTTTTTGATGTTTTCCAGCTCATTTATCACAAGCAAGGCCACGGGGGGGGGGGGGGGGGGCGGGTGC
>JAODKC010000043.1:16844779-16867209 GCA_026777985.1 Mormyrops attenuatus
GTTATGGAGTTAGGGGGTGTCCCAATACATAGAGGAGATATGGGGATATGGAGTTATGGGGTGTCCCAATACATAGAAATAGTTCTCAATAGGGGAGAGAGAAACACTTAAGGCAATATATTCAAACAGATAATAAATATTGGCCCTCACTTCATATTTGGGTAGAGAGCAATGGGCATCTGTAGCACGTCTCAGTGACTGTCCTTTTTTGTACCTTTGCAGTTGTTTACAGTCTCACCGCTGCAAAGCCCCCAGAAGCCCCTGTGTCTCTCCCCTCCTTTCTGACCTCTCTGTGTGCCCGTCCTACATAATTGCCTATTTGTCAGCAGTCCACATTGAGGCTGACGCCGCTCCCAAATTCTATTTTTCATCTTATCTCATTTTTTATGTATGTAAAAGGACACAACCATGCAAAATTTATACAGACAGCGAAACAAACAACCGCATTCATGCATTTTCACATGAATCCTCCAGTAAAACCTATGGCTTCTGACAGACAGGCTCTGGCCAGCCCTTACTCTCTGAACTCGGACTTTGAAAAAAAATCCCACGAAGGTCCCCACATGTGGGGCATAGCTGATGGGAGACTAGACGTTCATCATTAGCATGTAGCTTAACCCCCCCAGGCCGTGGTCATGGCCATAGCCATTATGTCACTGTTATGTGTGTGGTGAACAGAATGAATATGGTTTACATTTATTGCTGTTGAAGCTGCAAATGCGTATTTTAAGCTGCATTGTATTTGTATGTCATTGTATTTTGTATTTGGAAATTATATTAGTATATTACATTTGGATATTGTATATGGACATTGTAATATTGTATATGTATATTTATATATTGTATACTGGTTCACCTTCTCAAAAGGAGGGTAAATGTGCTGAATCTGTTCCTCAAAACAGTGCTCAGCAGCCGTCTAAAATATGTGCAAAATCTGTACAAAAAACACATTTGTCCCCCTGCAAAAATGTGTATTTCAGGTACACAGAAACATGATTTAAAAAAAAAACCACAAGAGAACATTCCAGTTGAATTGTACAGTCATGAAAGGCTTCCTGCGGTAATTACACTTAACAAACGATGCCGGTGGAGCCTGTTTTTCAGCAACACACGACCATCTGTGCGGCCCCTCATTAAAAATGAATCGGCCCCCTCCACATCTTATCTCGTATGGATATACAGTGTGACGGCAAGATTAAAATTGTATTGATCCGCTGTTGCTTTTGCTTTATGAAGGGATGAGGCTCTGCAGGCAGTGTGGCATCCTGGCCCGTCTGACAGCGACATTCGGGGGGAAACAAGAGAAAAGCAGAGAGGTGGAACGGGCCCAGAGAAAAATCCGGAAGCCTCGGGCTCGGGGCAAACAGCCGAGACACCTGACAAAGGGCCAGCCCTGGAAGAGACATATTTATCGTCGACTAACCGCAAATGGCTAGCTGGTACCACTGTGCTGGAAATGCTACGCTCACGGCTTCCTGTAATGCTTTAAAACGGGAGCAGAATCATTTTGATGAATGATAAGTGTGGAAATACTGTGGTATTATGTCATCTCTCTTCAGTAGATTTCGAATGGAGTCCATTAAAGGTGGGACACTTTCCCTTTTAGGTGACATTTTGCAGCGCAATCCTGATAAGCTGCAAAAAGGGCTTAAAGCCTGCCTATTGATCCTGACCAGGCCAGCATCTATGAAGCGGTTGTGTGGGGCTCCCCAGTCAGGCCTCATCTGGCCCATTGCTCTCTCCCTTATTTACCCGCACTGATCCATGAAGACTAATTGAAGCGCAAAATCCTGGCCATTGTGTGTGTGTGTATATGTGTGTGCGTGATTTCTTGGGGGAGGGTCTAGGGGTGTTGGTGTAGGGAGGCGAGGCTAGGGATGGGTCAGGATGGGGGGGGATATGGGGGGGCTGACAGCGAACAGTGTCAGCTGCACAGGCAGCAGAAAGAGCCAACATCTTAATAAAACAGCCTGGGGCGAAATCCCATTAAAGCCTTCTGAAGCTTGTTTCCCCACAGTGGGGCAGGTAGGCGGTGAGCTGTGCAGCACTCTGAGGGATGCTGCATCAAACACACAGGGGCTTTAAAAACACAGGGGGAGACATACACACACAGACACACACACATATATATGTATATACGTATTATATATCTGTCTGTGTGTGAGCGGGTGTGTGCATATTTCTATACTGCATGTTTATTTATTTCATCTAGTTGATATACGCCCCCATGTGGCTGGAAATGGACACCTTACGCCACCAGCGAGCCATCAGAATGGAACCCGACCTCAGCGTGACTTTGAACATGAACCCCAACCCCCACCTCCCAGCCGAGAAAAGCAGCACAGCATTCTGGAATTGGGGCTGACAAACAGCTTGAATATCATTGAATTTTGGAATAAATTTGCCCCTTGCTGCATCGAGCCAACCTAAAATTTACAATCCAATTTACAAATTTACAGCGGTCAAGATACCAAGTCACTATGAAGATAGCCATTATGAAAGTAAGTGCACCAATAGTATATGCACTAACAAATATATGTGTGTGTGCATATACTGTATAGATATATGTGTGTATGACTATCATAATTAATGTAATATTTAATTAGTCACAGAACATTGGGCAGCTTCAATATTCTCCTCCTTGGCCAGTAGGTTAGCGGGTGCCTCAGTGCATTTTGGGATATATAGTCCCTCATACCACACATGCTGTATTAGGGTGGGTCGTTTTCATGATCAGCCTATTAGATCCAGCCATGGTCCGTATCAGCTGTCCTCATCGGCTACCATCCTTCATCCTGCTCACAAACACAGGTTTCCTGAGTTACTATTAGTCGACAAAAGATTTTTTGGCACACCACTGTGAACAAAAACATGCACCTTTTTGATTAGCGAGAACAAAACTTGAACAATATAATTCACATACCGTTTCTGTTCAGCCGATGGAACTTTAAATATCCGTTCAAAGTTGTCTTCTGCTGCCTTTAATCTGCTCCGGCTTTTGTGTGTTGTTGTTATCATCAGAGAAGTGCGCCCCCAGTCTCACCTCATTTGGATGCTGCTTTTTGCATGGCTCTTATGTTGTGGGAGCGTGCATTTATCCCCTCTACCTCCCGAAAGCAAACACCGCAAATCTTTTGATATCACCTCATACGTGCGATGCCCACAACATTCCCGTACTCCAAACTTTCCTGAACTGTCGCCTGCGTTTGTTGTTATTTACATTTGCCATTTTATTTATTTAGCAGATGCTTTCATCCAAAGCAATGTACACATTTTTGTTCAGAAAACACGGTCAGTCAGTCCTTGAAGCAATTGGGGGTTTAAGGGGCCAATGGTAAAACCATTCGACCGACACTGGGATTTAAATCAGCAACCTTCCGATCACGGGCACAGCATGCAAAACCACGGAGCTGCACATCGCCTCCCTAAATGTAGAACATGAATCTACGTGTCATTCTTGCACAGGGGCCATACTCACCTTCTCTGCATTTTTCCAACTTTTTAGTATATGTGCTGCCGCAGCAAGAACATTAAGAACCATCTCCACAAACACCCAGCCCATCACTGATGAAATCATATCACATAAATGCAAAACCGGCAGTCGAAAAAGTAATATATCAGTATGTCTGAACATCTGGTACATCTATGCATGAATGGGTCCCCAGCACTTCACAGTACTTAGTCAGTGCATGCTGCATAAAACAACACAGAACTTTGTTTCTAGTTTGTGCAAATCGTAGAACGCAAATAAAGCAGGACGAAAGTAAACGGAAAAAAAACGGATGAAGAGCGGAGGTAGTAGCAGACGTCACAGTGGAGGAGAGAGAGAGAGAAAGATGGGAGCCGTTTGTGGGAGCTGAAGGCGAGTCGAGCTCTGGGGTGCTCATTATCACTCCTGAGAGTGAATAAGAAGCACAGGACACACCATTAACCTTCAACGGAACTCTAATGATATGTCTTTCCAGTTTCCATTAAGCCACAGTTCAGGGCCCAAATTATAAACTCCTGGCCAAGATTTTATAATGTCAGTCAGCTTTTGGCATCGTGCGTTTGAGTCATCTGAAGTGCGAAGCCCTCGGAGACTTACTGAGCCTGACCTGAGCTGTTCCAGCCATCCATAGCCATGCTGTAGACATCTTCCAGCGTGAGGCTCCAAGCTGATTGGGTTTGCACCTTCTGAAGCCTGATTTAGACAGGTCTGAATTACCACGGTGACTAGAATGTCACTTGTTGTCGAGTCGTCGCTGTACCATCTCGCCATAAATGGCTACGACAGAAACAACTTATGGTGCAGGAGTTTGAAAGTTCTTAAACTGAACTTTCTCTGGGTAGGAAGGAGGCGAAGAGGTGGGCCCTTACGGGGGGAGGAGCTTTCCTTCAACTTTTAGCATCATTCAGGCGAATATCAGCACCAGGAGGTACACACATCCTTAAGCATCCTTTGTGAGTGAGCGTTTTAAACCCTTCTTCTGTATCCGCAGCTTTTTTTCTATCCCATCAAAGGTTCCAAGCCTCATCCTCCTACGGTACATTAGCGACTAGCAGCACAGTGGTGATTCCTGCCAAATCGTCTTTGTTTTCAGTTTTGTGCACCACACAGCCAGGATGAACCTTTAAAAGGGAGCTCTCTGTGTTATGTGTGTCATTTACAACCTTCAAACTGGCGTTAGGGGGAGAGAGACGACGCAGTTTTGCCACGACATCAGTGGGTGTACGGAGTGTGGCAGCTTCTGATTAACGAACGAACCGTCTCAATCTGCCGCTGAGAAGGGCTCGCTCTTGTAAGACCTCTTTCGGACGACGGCCTGGTCCTGTTTTAAGGTGGTGTTTCCTCAGCTGGTCTTCAGTTACTGGTGCTGTTTGTGTGTCACGGCCACGAGCATGGAAGAGGACGTTTCATTTGCTCATGAACGTTCCAGTCTGCTTGTTATCACACTGAGTTTTGCTGCCTGAATATCCAGTCAATGAGTAAGTATCAGAAAAAGCGAAACCAAACTTTAACATCTCCAGTGCCGGCGGACACAGTGCGGGGGGGGGGGGGGGGTTCCACTAACAATCACCTTCATGAGAACAGTAGTAAAAAAAAAAAAAAAAAACAGGTGGCCCGCTTTGACTCAATTGTGAGTCTGAGGGGTGCCCTCTCCCCGCCTCCGCCTCCGCCTCAGCAACATCCGCCATGGATCCCCGCTTCTGGCCGTGGAAGACAGCGGTTCCTGTCCAATTAGGCCTCCTCCATCCACGGGCTCCTGCATGGCGACCCCAGGGCCTCACGCCTGCACAGCAAGCCCTCTGCCGCGGCATCCCGGCAGGATACCAGCGCCAGCTTCAAGGAGACCTTTGTTATCATTTCCTAAAAGCTGAAGATGAAACGATTCAGAGGAAAATCTAAAGAAATAGACAGAGAGGAAAGGCCCTCCCCCTCTTCAGGTGGAACACAGTGCCTCACATTTTTGTAAACTATTGTTTTGACAAGATGTCACTTCAATTCGCGCATTAACTTCATGAGGATATATAGCAGAGCAGTGTGAAAACGGCCTGGTTATCTTTAACTGAGGCCTTAGGCTATTGTCATAAAGCGCTGCCATGCTAAGCCGCTGAGCTAATTCACTTGTCAGCTGCCTTATAAAGTGGCTCCCGGCCGCCATTTTGAGGCAAGAGTGCCACGGGCCCGCGGGCAGGTCGCGGTGCGGCACCGGGGCCACATGGCGCATTTCCAGTGCCACGGTGCTTCCCTGAGGAATTACAGTGAACGTCATGGGTCGCATTTATGGGAGGAGAGCATTCCTGGGATAGAATAGGAAGGAGGAGTGTGGCAATTCCACAAGGGATGTGTGGTTCCCAGAAGGCCCCCTAGTGGCCTGGAGCTCACAGGACACCTGAGAGCCGCTAGATGACACACATGAGCAGCCGAGGCAGGAGGTCGCCGTCCAGCTACACACCACAGCAGGGTCAGATAGGAGGCAGTGTGGGGGACAGCCGGTTAGGTTGCTGTACCTGTGCTCAAAAGGTCCTTTGGTCAGCAGAGTTATTCCGTAGTTCCAATAAGAATCTGAGAACAGGTGAGGTTTGGGGAGCAGCCTGAGACATTTTAATCCAGGCAAGCACATCTCTCCATGAAAAGATGAAGTGTGGAATCAGCCGGCTTCGGCGTGGTCACTGCTGTCTTCCTCAGCACCGCCGCGGTGTGGACTTTGTCATCTCGACACCAGTTTGCACCATTTACATGTGCTTCCATGTGACTTTTTTCCATTAGGCTGGGTTCTCCAATTCTCTTGTACCAGGGCATTCAATGGATGCTCAATATAGCTGCAGGTAGGCCAGGTCGACTCTTTGACAGCCATTTTATAATATGCTGTTCGGCTCACTTGTACGTCACTTTGAAAAAAAGCTTCTGCTAAATAAAAATAGATAGACAGATAGATACAGACAGACAGATAGATACAGAGACAGACAGATAAACAGCCAAATGTAAGATATAGGTGTGCCCAATTATTTTTCCCCATGAGCCAAATCCCATTAGCAACCTAAAGCCAAAGTCCACAGCATCTGAAAAAAAATTGCCAATCAGTACAGGGGGTTCCCTATGGTAAAATTCACAATTCACTGAACAGTCCAGATTCAATTGCAGTTCAGTCTGCATGCGGAGAGAGTACGGCAGTTGATGATTACTGCACTAATCTATTGGCTGCTTTCAGAGTCTGGGCCACGAGTCCCAGTGCAGCAGTACTCCTGCATTCACAGTGGTCCTCAGCAGTCCTTACGAATGACCGGGGTGGGCAGCTTTGGCCGGCAAAGTGGACATGTTAGAAACAGGAACCATCCCATGACTCTGACAGTATCAGACTCTCTCTGTCCCTCCCCCCAGGCTCTCTCTGCAGAAGAGAAATTTTAATCTTTACATGTGACCTGCGTGACACTGATGTGTGAGTCACAGTGCCTTCAGCACGTGTGTTCTAATGATCCTTCTTGTTATATTTAGATTAAATGTAACATAAACAAAGAGTCGGCCAAACATTCACGGGTGTCTTTAAAAAAACTGCAATGTGTTCTGGAAAGGGATACTTTACAGTGCCCCATTTCCAGATAGGGATGTTCGAAAAGGGAATAAGCTGCTACCATGACACCCCCCAGCCTCCCATACCTGTCGCCATAGCAGCCAAAGGCCTCACCGTACCCACCCTCCGTGGGTCACCCACGATTGTGCTGCGGTTCCCAACGTCTGAGGAAACAAAGAGCCAATGCCAATCGATAAGGAGCAAGGAGCTGGGAAAATGGCCAGGGTGGGGGCTGCGGATGGCTCTGGCATCGGTGGACTGCTCCAGTCAGGCAAAGGATGGGGCGGTTACCCTGGGGAGACGTCTCCATGGACACCTTCAGGAGGTTTGCTCATTACCTGCAGTAGCTCATGGTGCTTATCATGGCCCCACACAGCCATGCGACCTGCTGCCTGGGGCCTCATCATTACAGATCAGATATTGCTGTTTTTTTTTTTTTACACACATCCTTACGCACCGTAGCTATTACAATGGTGTCAGTCATGGGCTCACTAAGATCAGGGTTTACTGTACCCTGAAAACCCCCTGATTCAACAGGCTACTTAATGAAAAACATTAGTTGGGTGTGTTTCATATATTTAAGTGTTTTTTAGGTTTTATTATGACAGCTTCACATGGAATTTCCTCTAGGTGTTTGGGGATGAACTCCAAAATTCAAGCGTTTTCCTGGTTCCACCATTGTGAAGACCAGCAGGAGACCAGCAACTAACAGAACCTGATTTGAAGCCTCGACATCCAGCCAGTTCAGCTTGGATAACCCCCCGCCCCAGTCCACTGAGCCATACGACAGCAGAGTAAATAAACCCGCAGCCCAGAATTACGTGTGATAATGCGTGCTGCTAATCTGCATCATTTTCAGGCAGCAAAATGCAGCACTGAGTGATAAGGAGCCCAGTACCGGATCCCTCCGCCTGTTAGCCACACTTACCTCTTCGCCTGTTGGCCACACTTTACCCTCCGCCTGTTGGCCACACTTACCTCTCCGCGGAGCCTGCTGCCTTTGGATTATAACACCTCTGGGCAATGTCCTGAAATTCATACATACCTTCTGCAGTCCTTCCACTATCTGGGCAATGATGTCATCGATGTATATTATTCATAAAGCCATTTTAATGCTGTAGTATTAAAGATGAATTGAATGTATATTTCCGCGCACATTGCAGTAACACATAACCACAAGAGGTCACCACAGTGACCGTCACGGTTTTGTTTGACTGACACACTCTGTGATGTCACTTCCTGAGCTTGGGAGAGCTTCAGGGTGTCGCCTCGGCCGTCTTCTGCGCTCCTGCACTTTAAAGAACCATGCTGGACCCCGTAACTTACTGCTTGAGGGCCTGTGAATCTGCAGGAGGCGGGGGCCATCTCTGGACGAGACACCACATGTTAAAAGGCCCCCAGAGGGTGCCAAGCCCAAGGATGTGTGACAATGAGCAGCCGGTTCTCAAAGTTCTTGCGCTCAGCCCACTGAATGGACCCCACCCTCAGCAACAGTGTGTACCACCACTCAAACCATTCATTTGCATGAGGCCCCCTGTTGGCCACAAACAGTCACTATATTAAATGTTAAACCACTGATGAATCGTAAGCGTAACAGAGAACTCTAACCACGGGGGTGTTTATTTATGCCCTCATCTGCCCTGCTTCCCATTCATTCTCTCAGGTGAAGGAGGGACAGTAGAACTTTCAAAACTTTCATTGTACCATTTAGTGAGAGCCCAAATCTCACTGGTCACGGGATGACAGGCAGGGACGGCGGCCTACCTCCTGTGACAGCTCTTAATGCCATCTAGTGGCATGAGGTTTGAGCTGGAGGAGTTAATTAAACCCACGGCATCGTTTCTCACAGAGCTGATCAGACGGGCCACCCAAAAGGCAGACGGGGAAACCGCAGGCAGCGGCAGCATCTAAGGTTCTGCAAAGCGCTCACAGGCACTTTCGGTTCTGCTGAGATCGCACACCGGACGGGAGAAACCATTTATCAGCACTTTGAGCCGGGGTGTCTAACAGAACACCCTGTGGAAGCCTGCTCAAATAATGCTCCGTATAAGACCCCTTCTGGGGGGACAGGAACTCAATTAGCCCCATTTTGTTCAGGCGGAGCACTCAGCGATGAGCTTGGTGAGACGGGGTTGCTTGAGTGTCGAGTAAACTTTGCACGGTCCTCTACGTCCAGGGAAAAAGAGAATTATTGCTGGAGCAACAGTGACATCTAGTGGTGAAACTCATTACCAAGCATGGGGAAAAATCAGTTTAATATTGTTCTGTTACTCAAAACATTTTATGTGCGTGCATATAACTTACAGCAATATGCATTTACTCTTTTCTTTCACTATTAACACATAATACCACAATAAACTCCCCCGTTCTAATATAAAACTTGACAGAAACACTGTCCTCAGAGTGTTCCCATTCAGGTGATGAATTAACAATTAGTAATTATTTCTATAATTCTGTGGGTAAATTTTATGAACTAAATTACTGTGGTTATTGATGATGATGATGATGATGATGATGAGGCTCTTTTTTGATAACGTCTTTATATTTTAAAAATTACTATTTGTAAAGTTTTGAGAATTGAATGTGAATATTGAGATTTGTTTTTGTTTTGCTATGATTGACGAAATTATGTACAAATAAACTTCTGGTGTCAACACTTACTGTGCCTGGGATCGATGACTTGATTGATGAATTATTTCTACACTTTTAGAGCACATCTATTTTGATAAACAATGGCTAGTAAACACTGATTTGGGATACCTAGATGAAAGTGTGATCTGCCAGTGTGTTGAGTCTCTTTGCATCTGGTGCCGCCGGCATGGTGCCTGATTCAAGGCCGACACAAACAGGTGAGGCCAGAAGTACTGGGACCCAGATTCTGGATGCCAAGGACAAAGGGGGAGACCCCAAAGAGTGGAAGAGTGTCAAGCTCAAGAGCTGGAGTCTGGATCACAGCTAGTGGGGAACAGAGAGGCCAAGCATGAAGCTGAGTCACTACTGAGTCTCACTGGAAACAGGCCCATAGGTAAGAGGACAGCAAAACTCATACAAATACACAGGCTGAAGCTGAATTACCCTGCTGAGTCTCACTGGGCACAGGGCTGTAAATTGGGGGACAGCAATACTCACATGAATGCAGAGGCTGAAGCTGAGTCACTCTGCTGAGTCTCACTGGGCACAGGGCCATAGGTAAGAGGCCTGCAATACTCATAAAAACACAGAGGCTGAAGCTGAGTTACCCTGCTGAGTCTCACTGGGCACAGGGCCATAGGTAAGAGGCCTGCAATACTCATATAAACACAGAGGCTGAAGCTGAGTTACCCTGCTGAGTCTCAATGGGCACAGGGCTGTAGGTAAGGGGGCAAGAATACTCATTTAATCATAGAGGCTGAAGCTGAGTCACCCTGCTGAGTCTCACTGGACACAGGGCCGTAGGTTGGAGGGCACCAATAGTCATATAAACATAGAAGCTGAAACTGATTCACCCTGCTGAGTCTCACTGGACACCATTACTCATTTAAACACATACACACAAAAAGGTAGCCCTACGTTTGTCCGTCCTTTACAGTTACATTGATACTTCAGATTTCCACTTATTGTGTTGAGCAAGCTACAAAGGAAATCATACAGATGATAGACAAAATATTATGGGTTCTAAATAAGAGATATATATATATATATATATTATGTTTTCAGGGGAAATCAGCTTATTTTTTATACCGGATTTGCCTTTCAAGTTAGACATTTAATGTAAAAAGTACTGAGAATTATTAATTTTAAATTCCCATTTATATCTCGGACATATTTTATGCATGATATCACCGACATGTTGGTGGAGTGAAACATCTTGAGTTATGTCAGCATGAACATACTGCTGCTAATTTTGACTGCAGTTAAAGGTAAACGAACAAAAAACAGCACATAGGAAGAAAGAGATGTAAAGGGAAGAGATGTGAAGAGGAGGAGAGCAGAGCCTCCACATAGGTGGTGGTTAGACATGTGGATCTGATGTGGCAGTAACCAGTTAGGACTGAACCTCACATCCTTCCAGTCCAAAACCTTTCCACATCTTTCCACTTTTAGTCGGGTTGCAATTCATACATCTTACTTACAAATTTTCTTTTTCCGTAAAAAAGGGTATTAGAATTAAAAAATGAGTTTTCACTTAAATTTGTATTCTCTGTATTTAATTTGTTTTTTTTTAACTAGTTCATGGGGGTGATTTTGTAGCATTTGATTTTAACTAGTTCATCATTGCATAGTTCTGTGGCATTCTGTTTTAATTAGTTGGGGTGTTTTTAGCATAATTTTTCAGCTTGTTCAACATTGGAGTGGATTTGTAGCATTTTATTTTCACTAGTTCATTGTGGGGGTAGTACTGTAACTACTTGTTCTAATCAGTTCATCATGGGGGTGGTTTTGAAGCTGGTGTACTGTGGCGGTACAGTGGCGCTGTCAGCATAAGCCATAAGCAGACCGGAATGGCAGTACAGCACCTCCATCTGTGGGAGCCATAAGAAGACTGGACAGTACAGCGGCTCAGTCTGCGGAAGCCGTAAGCAGACCGGCATGGCGGCACAGCGGCTCCATCTGCAGAAGCCATAAGCAGACCGGAATGGCAGTACAGCACCTCCATCTGTGGGAGCCATAAGAAGACTGGACAGTACAGCGGCTCGGTCTGCAGAAGCCATAAGCAGACCGGCATGGCGGTACAGCGGCTCCATCTGCAGAAGCCATAAGCAGACTGGAATGGCGGTACAGCACCTCCATCTGTGGGAGCCATAAGAAGACTGGACAGTACAGTGGTTCGGTCTGCAGAAGCCGTAAGCAGACCGGCATGGCGGTACAGCGGCTCCATCTGCAGAAGCCGTAAGCAGACCGGCATGGCGGTACAGCGGCTCCATCTGCAGAAGCCGTAAGCAGACCGGCATAGCAGTTCAATGGCTTGGTCTGTGGATGTCGCAAGCAGTCTGAAGTGGCAGTACAGCATCCTGGTGTTTCCTTAGAGACGGGGCAGCGTGTTTGCTGGGTAACATTATGTCACACATTCCTGAACGCTGTACGGGATACTGGCTCACGTACACCTATGTCCCACTGTTCATTTCCATGGAATGATCTGAGGAGCCATTACGCAAATGACATAAACTGTGGAAGATCTCGACAGTCCTTTACCTCATACTTCATCATGATCTACATCTTGTTGTCATTCACGTATGAAGCAGCAGTGGGTTTGCAGCATCACACACTGTCTATTTTAAGCAAACAGGATCTCCGTCCGCCCCCAGCTTGGGTACTAATACGGTGCCTTGAACCAAAATGGCTGCCCAGAACCCCATCCCCTGTCCCTCACGGGCAACATGGGGGGGGGGGGGGGTAGCCGCAAACAAAGCCCTCCGGTCCTGACCTGCAGGGATGAAGAAGAGAGGCATCTCGTCGCAGCATAATAATCACTCTTCAGACTGATAGAGCGCAGTGAAGCTGCATCATCAACGCCAAGCAGCAAAGCCCTGTAAAACTGAACAACAAACGGAAACAGGGGGGTCGGGTTTTGGGCGGGGGGGGTGCAGCACTTTCAGACAGCTAATGCCAAAGCAGACCTAAGCGTTCCCCAGCAGACAATGTGATGATGTTTGTCCAAACATTCATAAGACTAGAAAAAAGGGAATTAAATGAATTCTGGGATTCCGGTACCAGAGACCTGTCAGTCAGGAATCCATCCATCTAACTAATTGGCTTCTTACCCTTTTTCCATCAGGTTTTTTCTTAACTGGTTGCCTCTGGCTAAAAATGCAAATGAGGGGGAAAGGAGCCGTCTCGGAAAAAAAGAGGAGAAAAATGCAGCTTTACTTAATTATCTGTCTGAGTCAGGACCAACTGACGCTGGCCCACACAGTGGAGTTATGCTAAACAGCAAAGCATCATGGGAATTGGAGTGACAGCTCATTTTCCTCCTGCAATTTAATATGAAAGGTGCAGCAGAAGCATAGGGTTTTTTTCCCACACTCCCTCTGAACACCTTGGTGAGAGCTCAGGGGAGCACGGTGCCAAAGCTGTCATCGGCACAGACACGCTCTGTTTGCCTCCGCTGTGACGGGGGTTGTTGACAAACGCCAGCAGTCATCTCACTATCCTGGGAAATATCTGCCATCATTTTGTCAGCAGACTGACAGAAGCTGTTAATGTCTGATACCCTAACAGTGACAGAAACCCATCTTCCTCACAGCATTTGACATACTGGTCTCAATTCATATATATAATATTTTTCCTGTTTTCCCTCACTGAAAAATTAACAATTACTCAATTTCTCACTCTCCGTGTCCCGTTGTGAGAGCAGGGGTGGATTTTTTATGAGAATTGCGGCTCCTGCCAATTTAAGGCGAAATAAATTGACATTCTGTGCAATTCCCATTATTAATTCAAGGAGTCTCTTCTCCTGCATCGGTTAACACACTTTACAAATTAGAGGGAAAAACACGAAAAGAAGCAATTAATTTATTCCCTTTCTAGTTCTCCTGTCCTTTACATGAATGCGAGTCTCCGCCGAGAGTATTAATTAAAGACCGAAGGCTGCCCAGCACCCGTTTTAATCTTCTGCTCACAGGTATTATGGCTAGCATTGCTAACGAGCGTGGCTGCCTCAGCCGTGTGTCCAAGGCGGCTAAACCATGGGGGACAGTCATTAATTGTCATGCGTTTTTTTAATCCAACATCAGTGGTTTTAACCTACTGTACAGTGAGCAAATTTTACAGTAAAATTTTAACTGCAAGAATGTCAAAGGGCAGCAATTAACCTTGAAGAAAAAGGCTCGATGAATTTACTTTCCCATCTTGCTCCACTCACAGTGTTCTCACGATCATTACGTCGTTAAATCAAGGCCCCGAAATCCTTGCTGACTTTTGAAACAATTGAATGGCATTTGACATAGTCAAGTGTTATGATCTGAAAAAGAGCATTTTTAGCCACAGATTTTTGTCAAGTGCACTGTGTGTATATATGTGTATATTTAGTATATTTGATTTTTTTAATTTGTAATTTAATTTTTGTTTTTACCTGACCATTTTGTTATAAAGTTCCCAATTGAGATCCACGCTTTTTTTTCTTTTTTTCATTTTGGGGCCCTCACAGACCCGAACACCCACTGGAGTATCTGACGTGTGCTGTTTGTTCCAGTTCTGTTCCGTCGGACCATTCTGAACGATGGGCCATTGGCTCTGAGCGTCTTTTTCCTGACAAATATTAAAATTCACTTTAAGACAAGTGGCACTGCCGGTGTGTTGCTGCTCGCTGCCATCCGGGTCGTACACGGAAACGCCGAAGGCCAGAAAACAGGCATACGAGTGAGGGAGCGATGCAGCGAAGTGACAGGCGTGTGAAATATGAAAATGTCTTCCCAGGGGTCGTCGCTCTGCATATATGGGACCTCGACTGCCTCCGCACACCCCAGCGGTGCTGGGAAGGGGGGGCCCCGAGAGCACTGCATGATGCTAGGCATTGGGCATAATCCCGGGACTGCATCTGCCTCACTCTGCAAGTGAAAAGTGTGCAAAAACTGCTGACGCGTGACACAGAGCAGCACGGCGGCCTTCGATGAGCCCAAACCTGACAGACTCCAGTGGGGGGCGCTCCAGAGCCGCGATGGAAGAACCGAGCAAGCTCACTGTATCAGTCACTGCACTGCAGCTCAGGTCACTGCTGCTGATATACTGATGCATGGACAGATAGACAGACAGACAGACAGATAGATAGATTTATTTTCCTGTCATAGGATGGTCTGTTGTATAGTCTACCGTCCAAACGTAGAAACAACCTTATATAACACTCCTTGGAGCAACACAACTGTCTTAGTCTGTTGCTGGACTTTCACAGCAGTGATTGACACCACAGCCATCTTTTCATCTAGAACTCTATCACTGTTACTGTGGATTCACCCCATGGGATAGTAAAATAAAATAACCAGTGGTAATTGAGTTAAGTCAGTCAGTGACTGAGTTCACAAAATAAACCAGCCCCTGTGTCTCTCCCATCAGATGTCTGTCTTGGAACATGACACCAGCGTGATGTTAATGTCGGGACATACGCATTTCACTCATCAAATCGACAGGTATTTACCAGGCTTACACTGTTTGCTTAGCAGGGGCTCACACGCTAATGACCAGATCAAAGTGGAGCGTCAGAGAGGTTCAGGAGGTTAACCAGTCTGCATGCTATCTAAAGGTATGTGCCACAGAGTACGACTGATCTTTGCGAACATGGAGTTTTCCAGCACAAGCCATTCATTTTATACAGCACTGCAGCAGGATGTTTCACACTACAGAGCGCAGCCGAGTTTCCCGTGCTGTCAAAACTGTCATGGAGACTTTGCCTGTAGACATAAGATATGCCTGCAGTTATTTTGTCATCATACTATAGCATAATCCACAGGAAAAATCCACAAAAATCTGTAGCCACGTATTTCTGACTGCAATACTGTGGAAAGCATATGTTGTGCAAATAGCCAGAAACATTTTTTTTTCCTAGCGTTTACCGTTCAAAGGAAGATTTTGTCAGCCTTGTCAAATTTGTTTTCAGATGAATGAAGCCTTCTTTTGAAGAGTAAGTATGGGGCTGAATAACTCTGAGGTGTTTTTCTGAAAGTGCAAGCGAGGCTTGGTGTGTCAGAGGGGACCCTTAGCCTCGGCAAACAAACGCAGAATTTTGGGTACAGGAGGAGGAGCAAGGAGGCCATGCCTATTCCTCCTGCCATTTTAACAGGCGTCAGCTTGGGCACGCAGCCATGGAAGGACACGGTTAAAGTGCGCCTGGTCCTTGGTTTGGGAAGGATGCCGACTCGAAACAGCAGCAGCTGGAGCATTTGCAAGGCAGCCGTTTGTGAATCCACATCCAGATCAAAGGCAGCTTGTCTTAGGATGGGGGTGGCTTGGTTCCTTGTTTCTCCGTGGGGGTGAACACTTCAAGGCTGGGGAACACAAACCCATTTTTCTCACTGTCACTGTTTACCCTTCAGCTCTCGAGTGCTTGTTCTTCTTGGTTAGAATCAGTCTCAAAACGCTATACATGCATCCTTGATGCTTTTAAAGCTCATACTGTAAGCCGTGTTGGTCACAGTCTTTATGTGGTGGGATGTGGCACAGCAGGCATTTATGCTGTCTTCTAATCAGAAGGTCACTGCTTTAAATTCTATGGTCAACAGAGTGATTTCAGCAATGGGTCTGTAAGTGAAGCCCCAGCTACTCCTTCACCTGCTTTCTCAATTATACCTCACTTAAGAAAAATGCCTGCAAACTAAATAAAATGTAAATGGTTTCACCTGGTTCAATGCTATATTGTTTCAAGTTTGTAAAACTATTTGACCATCCTCATCAAATGCATACAGCACATTATCTCTGGTGTTTTACTGCTGCATTTCACTGTGACTGAGAACAAAAAACAAGCTAGTAAATATGGCTAACTATCAGTCTGCCTGTGTGGAAGAAGTCTAGTCCAGTCTGTTTTGAAAGACGACCAATACAACCTGCACACCATAAAAATGGCCAGGAAGACTTGATCCTTTAAAGATTGTGGTTTAATGTTGGCTTTCAAATACTTATCAATTATATGCAGCTTGATCTGGAGAAGAGAGCTTATGAAGTGAAGGAGTTATAATACCATAAAATGAACATTTTCCACTGGAATTTGGTGGTGATGATGGAATGGGCCATTGTGGTAGATCAGAGACACTTTTCTGTCTACCAAAGTAGACATGCAAAAGTTCTGGCTTCATTTGGAAATGGTAAATTCCTTTTTATCTTTTTATGCAGTGTACTGAATAGGATGGTGTGACAATAAAGCCCCACTTGACTTTCATGTGAAACATCCGAGAAACAGCACATCTGAATAGGCTCTCTTTTTCTACTACATCCTGCAATTAAAAAAAAATTGATAAAGACATAAGAAAATAAATACTGTTTATATTATTATGGTAGGATTTTTTATTTTTTTGCTATTTTCATTCATACCATCTAAATGTAGATTTTTAAGTTGCCGTGTTTTCGATGGCAAGTTTTGTGCTAAAAAAGAAACCAAAATGGCTTGAGGAGTAACTGAATAACAAAACCCAAAGACTCTCAAAGAGATGGATGAGGCAAGAAAGTACAGAAGCCTGAGCTCATACAAGAGCACTTGGGGGAAGAAGAGAATGTAAATGTGAAGCGTTTGAGTCCAGCAGCACTGTTTCAACAGCCAGCACAGAAGCTTGAAGACACACACCGGAAAGGATAGCAGTTTGGGGTGTCTGCCATAAACACTCAGGTTGAACAGCAGAATTTCACACACAGACATATTTTGGCAGGGATGGCTTTGTTGATGCTGAGGCGCCAATTAAAAAGTAACTTTTTTCAAAAACTAAATAAACAGCTGGTGAGGAGAGTCAGAAGACCATACCTAGAAACTTGTTAGGAGAAGATATTGCTTCAGCATCTCCAAAATAAGTACCAAGTTTATTTAATATTCAGTGTAGTGACAGTTTGTGGCCAACAGAGGGCCCCCAAAGCGTGGTTTGAGTGTGGGAAACACTGCCGCTGCATTTTGGTTAAATGTGAGTTTACATACCAAAAGTGGAAACAACCATCCCAAAATGTTTAAAGGTAACAGCAACACCTTCCGTACAACCTAATAAGAGTGTTTTTGAACCTGTTAACTTGGGTAAATGAATAGACTGTTTAGGTATCCACTCATTTATTAGGTTCGTAACCTACTTAAGAAAGCACCCATTTGTTAAAACTTGAAAAAAAATGTCCAGCAGACAATCCAACCCACCACTCCTGACTTCATTAAACTTTATACTGAGAATTTATGTTCTGTAAAAAGTACAAGCAAATTGCTTTATATAGTGCATAGTTATTTTACCACTGTAATGGTGAAGTGGGAAACCCCCCCATTGGGATTTGCCTTTGGTTAATTCCACTGTACATTAATATGCTTTATTTGAAATAAAAATTTAATTAAATGTTTCACACCTTCCATCAATTACTTGGTGATATAAGAACTAACTGAAGTTTTGAAACCAGGACAGCAATATACAATAGAGAGCAGGGTCTGCCAGTGTCTGGATTAACTGGGAGTTAAGGGTCTTGCTCAAGCCCAATGGTGCTGATCAGAGGCAGAGAGTCCTAACCCGGTGAACCGCACACCACCGCATTCACAAACCATAACTGGCAGCATGGTGACTGCTACCTTTCCTTTTTAAACAAAATTGTGGGGTCTATAAAAGCACACCAAGGGTCAGTTTGCTTCATTATGTTGGTGTAAATCACATGTTCAATGGGGCAATGTGATCAGGGGGGTGTTCCACAAAGCAGGATTTCCCGGTTAACTGAATGAATTAAGCCAAACGTGAAAAATGTCCAATGGCAAGAGAGGTAAGTGACATCGCTTTTGGACAATCCTTACATTTGGCTTAAGTTAAAGTCTGCTTAAGTTATATCCTGTTTATGGAACACACCCAGTATAGGAGGACACTTGGACTAAATATATTTTTGCTGTTTAAGCCAAACGTATCAGGTGGACATGAGTTATATTTATCAACTTAAGGAAGGAAACTGCATCTGCATGCGACTGCATGAAGGAAAGGCGGGGTTGTGTGGCTGTCCCTCTGTCTGTAATTGGAAGGTCACCTGTTCAAAACCAGAAGCTTTCCAATCTTTTTGTACTTGTGCAAATGGAAAATAAAGCACCATTTCATTTTCATGTTTTCTTTTTTTTTAGTAAATGATCATTTATTATGGGATGCAATTCAAAACATGTCCATGGCTGCTTGTGACTCCACATAATCTGTATTAATTAATTTTTTAAGTCAAAAAGCTTTGACTCAATTGCACAGGGGGCCAAAACTCAAAGTACACTTTAGGTCGCGGGCCGAACAGGACAAACATTTATTGACAAGACTAAAACTAAACGTTTTTTGAACATTAATATGAATCGAAACAGACAGGATACAATATTATTCCAAAATAAATAAACTTAAAATAACTTAAATTATTTTGCTCTCCATAAAAATATCTCCTGTCAAAATTATACAAATTCAAAATATGATTATGCTGCAAAATAACCTGAAAATAAAAATAAAAATTGTGCTTTTAAGCGAAAGTTAAAAACATTCAATTTTCTTTGCTATTATGCCATTCTGTCAGAGCTGGATGCTTGGCAAGTTCGTTTATGTTTGAGGTAAGGTTCTGTCTTTTGGAGATTCTCTCTCAGCCACATTAGCTCCACAAATAATACACACGGCTTTACCGGCAATGTCAGTAAACATACTCAGCCTCCCACCGGTTATGAAAGGCTCTGTTTTCAGAATCAACTTTTCTCTTGCCCATTGTTAGGGGCTAGCTTTGACTTTAAATTAGGGCTGTATACATCAACAGGCGCTCGATTGATCTGACGTAATTCACACGGGAATGATGTCGCAGGTATATGTTGCGCTGCATTATGGGATTTGAAGTTTGCGTGTTATCGGCGATTCTTCTCGCCGGGCCATTAAAAAAAGATATATAAAATGATCTTGTGGGCCAGGTATAATTGCACGCTACGCCGGATGTGGCCCGCGGGCCTTGAGTTTGACACATGTGAATTAGACTAACACATTCGCTAAAGGATAAAAACGGTGTTCATTTCTCATACGGCTCTGAAGAATTGTGGGATGTAGCTGTATCGCTCGCACGCCAGTTGTCTGTCACGCGGATGTGTACGCCACATTATAATTTACGGCGCTGCCCGATATGAAGGCATGTATACACTTTCCAACCCAGTTCCAGTAAACATCTTTGTTTTGATCCCATCGGCCACAGGCTCCCATTGTGATTGGCTGGTTGTCAGCTCACAAAACGAGCTCCATTTCAAAATATGGTAATATTAGTTTCATATCCGTAGCCAGGACATGCTCTCGGCAAATTTCGCCAACCGGGGGGAGCCCATCCAAACGTGTAAATTTACTACGTGGCTGGTGGCTGTTTGCCTGGTTCGTTTCATAACCTACAGAGAAGCTAATTTAATGGGGCAGGAGACGGTTAGACGCGTGGCCACATTACGCCTAGTTGCTAAAGACCGTCTGTACCTCAAGGCTAGTTACTGTGTATAATATAGTTCCACATGCGAAGAGGTATACGTGTATAAATGACATGATAAACCAATGCATCCGGACACAAATCTACTCCACAACGATGCAGTACCAGTACCAAACTGAGAACTGCAGGAGTTTGTACTGTATTTTCTCTTGGATATCGTGAAATCTATCAAGACCACTGAGGCATAAGCTTTAGTAAACGATTCGGCTGCTGCTTTGTGTAGTAATAATAAAGATAATATCAGAGTGTGGGAATTTTAAGTATCAAGTATCGCTATTCCTGTATTGCATGTCTACGCAAAGCTGATTTAAAGCAGACTCGGCATATCTCAGGGGAAAAACAACTAGCCTATTAAAGAGTTTACTGTGGCTCATAAAATGAATACTGAGGAGACATACTCGACGAATGATCTGTTGGTCTGTTATGACTACTTGCACGAATCCTGACTAGCACGAATTAGTGCCTACAATAAATAAAGTATAAATGAAAGTTTAAATTATAAGGTCTGCTGTTCGTGAAAGGTTAGAGCGTAAGTTTAAAAGCGGACAAATTACCTCAGAGAAGTCTCTACTGTTGTGAAATTCGCAAAGGCCGGGCAGTACAACGTTGGCGAAAGCAAACGACTGCTAGTGCGCAGCTGGACTGTCGATGTGACAAAGGGGTGTGGTTTACGGGAACTTGGTTGGAAATGGCGTACCTGCCAGGTGTGTACATTGCGCATGCGGAAACACTTTACGGCACACCTATCATCCCTTGCAGTCACGTGATATGTATTTACAACAATAATGTTAGGTACCGCGATTACTTTGCAGCAGCAATTGCAAACTTAGAATGTTAAAGTAGCGGAAAAGAAAAGATATGCTGGATAAAGTCCCATATTTAGTATTACCAGGGTTTTTTAGACGGCTGTCCTCAACAAATATCCGCATAGAAATACAATTAAATGTCCCCCGGCAGTTTTAAGTTGGTGAATGGATATACATTAAGACCACTTAGATTTATGTGGTTTGCATATTCGAGGGATGCGAACAGGGTGTCACGGCACCATTCTGGTAGCCGTTCCAGTAGTTCCTGTCATGTATTCTCGTGAGATTGCAACCAGAGTCCACCCTCCAGCTGTGGTATGTCTTTAAGCTGGGTGTCCACTGCTCCAAGAACCTCCCCTATATCTTTGAAACGACACCACCAAAAATCACTGAAGTCACATGTTCTGTTTCAGGGGAATACATAAATTGTACTACAACATGGTATAGTGACGGATATGTTCATTTTTTTTATTATAGTGATGCGGTATTTTCCGCGAAACCAGGATTGCACGCGCAGCCATTTGCTAGGGACCGTCTACAAAGTGCATTCAGTACGAACAGGGGAACCAAGTATTGCTACTGGAGCATTTCTGCTAAGATTTTCTAAAACTAAAATCTTTGAACTTCTTCCAAAAAGACACTTGGAAGAAGAACAAACAATTTAATTTGCATTTTAAAGTATAATAAATTAAATCCTAAAAAAGATACGATAATTTCACATACATATTAAACCAATAATTGACCCTTCAAAGGTCGTAATAGTTCCCAGATATGGTTACTGACTTACTACAATTGGAATTTCACAGAAAACCCCAATGACCAGAATACAGCAATTCAATAAGTTTACACTAAAAAAAAATACTAAAAAACCAACAAAACTGACTGCTATCATTTGAAAGCTTTTCTCACATTTCAAAGGTTGTAGTACTTGCCAGAGGTGATAACTCACTTACTAGAAGTGGAATTTCACAGAAATATCTGGTGACAAGAACACAATAATTCAATATGTTACTTGAGAAATTACTGAAAAACACACAAATTAATTTCTCTCTCTTCAATAGAACTGTGCGTTTCACATATGTAGCAGAGGCTTTAGTCCAATGCGGCGTACAAACCAGGAAACATTTATCCAACATTTTTAATCAAAGCCACCAACCATAGCAGGAAGTATAGTGCTGCTTAAGAAGTGCAATATGAGGAGTTGTTCAGTTCATGATACTTATAAATGTATAAATGTAAAACATTGTGTTTGGATCACTGTAATCAGGGGTGTTGCTAGAGATTTTGAAGGCACATCATATCGCCCCCCCCCCCCAGGTCCAGACCAATTCAGTCCAATAACTTTAGGCCCGCAAACACTTAGGGCCCTTGGAATCGTCTTAACCCCCCCCCTCGTTGGTTTATGCTCAGAGCCGGCGCCAGTGCAACATGAATGGGGGGTCAATTGTTTAGGGGGGGAGCGGTGGTAAAT
>JAODKC010000043.1:16876493-16899011 GCA_026777985.1 Mormyrops attenuatus
TTCAGTAGATTCTTTCTTTCTTGCCTCTGGCCAAAGGAATCTTTTGACTACCGGATACTGAAGGCACCACCCGAAAACGCGATCCGCTGTCATCCTGTCCTCCGCTCTGCGTTTCGCCTGTTTTTTCATTGTCGTCAACACTTGCAATATTTTTCCTCGTGTCTCTATTTTTAGACTCTGACAGATGAAGAAGGGCAGAGACTCATAGTCTATGGGCTCACAGCTTGCCATAGTTCAATCAGATGGAACTCGCGCTTCTGTAGTCCGCATATTGTTAATTCTATCCCCGCTACTGCGCACAGCGGTAACCCTCCCCTCTCTCAACCGAAAAATGCCAATTCTCTCCCCACCGCTGCTCACACCGGTAACCCTCCCCTCTCTAACCCGAAAAATCCTAATTCTCTCACCACCACCGCGCAGAGCGGTAACCCGCCCCTCTTGTAATCCGAAAAATGCCAATTCTCTCCCCGCCGCTGCACACACCGGTATCCCGCCCCTCTCTAACATGAAAAATACCAGTTCTCTCCCCACGGCTGCGCAAAGCGGTAACCCTCCCCTCTGTAATCCGGAAAATGCCAATTCTCTCCTCACCGCTGCGCACACTGGTAACCCGCCCCTCTCTAACCCGAAAAATACCAGTTCTCTCCCCACGGCTGCGCACAGCGGTAAGCCTCCCCTCTCTAAACCGAAAAATGCTAATTCTCTCCCCGCCACTGCGCAAACCGGTAACCCTCCCCTATCTAACCCGAAAAATGCCAATTCTCTCCCCACCGCTGCGCACACTGGTAACTCGCCCCTCTCTAACCCGAAAAATGCCAATTCTCTCCCCACCACTGCGCAGAGCGGTAACCCGCGCCTCTCCAGTTCACACACTGCCATGACGTTCCCCGCCACTGCGCACACTGAACAGCACAAGCAACACTGTTTATCAGGGATCAAAGAGGGGTTAAGTGGATTTACACCCTATTATTTTGCTTTTTAAAAAGAAGTACTCAAACAAGCTTTATTTGATTTCTTTCAGACTCGTTTATTAAAATGATTTGGAACATTGTAAAAAATATACTCACGATTTGCGTGTTGTTAGAGCAATGCTCTATTAGCTGAGCTACAGGAGAGGAATTCCGGATTCCCCTTCTCCTACAGTAGTTTCGTTTCTTCCGTAGCTTCTTTCTTTCTTGCCTCTGGCCAAAAGACGCTTTTGACTACCGGATACTGAAGGCGGCACCCGAAAAGGCGATCCGCTGTCATCCTGTCCTCCGCTCTGCGTTTCGCCTGTTTTTTCATTGTCGTCAACACTTGCAATACTTTTCCTCGTGTCTCTATTTTTAGACTCTGACAGATGAGGAAGGGCAGAGACCTATAGTCTATGGGCTCACAGCTTGCCATAGTTCAAACAGCTGGAACTGTAGTCCGCATAATGCTAATTCTCTCCCCGCTACTGCGCAGAGCGGTAACCCTCCCTTCACTAAACCGAAAAATGCCAATAGTCTCCTCACCGCTGCGCACACCGGTAACCCGCCCCTCTCTAACCCGAAAAATGCCAATTCTCTCCCCACTGCTGCTCACACCGGTAACCCTCCCCTCTCAAACCCGAAAAATGCCAATTCTCTCCCTACCGCTCCGCACACCGACAACCCTCCCCTCTCTAACCCGAAAAATTCCAGTTCTCTCCCCACCACCGCGCAGAGCGGTAACCCGCCCCTCTCTATCTAGAAAAAATGCGAAAACGCTCCCGGCTACTGCACAAACTGAACAACACGGGCAACATTGTCTATCAGGGTCAAAGAGGGGTTACGTTTTTTACACACTATTATTTTGATTTTTAAAGAATTAGCAATCAAGGAAGCTTTCTTCGATTTCTTTCAGACTTGTTTATTAAAATTGTTTGGAACATTGAAAAACATACTTTGGACATATTACAATCGTGTGTTCATCATGGCAGCTCAGAGGAGCTTCACGAATTGCCCTGCGTCAGGCTGATCTCCCCTCCCAAAAGCTGGTCTACAGCGACTCGTGCAGCCGCCTCCTCTTTGCTTTTGGGCTGGGAGAACTTGCGCTGCTGTCAGCCGACCGCTTGCGTTTTCTACCGCGAGTCGGGCCGTCCATGGTGCTCTGGGAGCTCCGAGGGTCGATCCAGAAGTTGTTTCCTGCTGCCGTGACATCTCCAACAGATGATCCTTGATTACTGGAGGTTGTAGGACGGCAGTCACCGAAATGATTTATTTTCAATATGATCTGTCTGCTGTAATCACAGATGATTGAAATCACCAAAGAAGTTGCCATGTGAAATAAGTCAAAGTGTCCGAAAGAATCGATTCTCGAATGCAAACTTAGCAAATCTGCGCTGGTGTCACATCAATTCATCCAATTTTCGGGACAATGTTAGCGGAGAGGCCCAGCGGCTTGAGCCGAGTCACCTGCCGTTATTAACTCCAATTCTCATGTATTAAACTTAGTCTTGACTCTATTCTGTTCTGCCTCGGCTTCTTACTCCCTGCTCAGTTTTTGTACTCTGCGATTTTGTTTACCACATCCCCAAACCACTCACTTGCGAGCCTCTCCACCCGAGATTTAACCAAGAAACAGTCACAATTATTATTGGCGAATACTGAAACGAAAATGATAATCCAATCATTTCTCCTATCAAAAGTAAAACGAAACTAAACGGGCAAATTGCACACGAATACTACCCGGAAACTGAAACATACTGAAATAAAATAATTAGCATAAACGAAAATCTGTGATTTGTCAGTTTTTCATTGATTGCATATAATTACTTTGATCCAACATAATGTTTTATGTGTGTTATCTTAGCTTTTTGGCCATAACAAAATACAAACCTCGGCGCCCAACGCAAACGCATGGTTTCAGTGATGGGAAACACGGCCGCTACTTATGGCTTCACACCATATCGGTAACCCGCTCCTGATAAAATCGGGCCTATCTGGATATGTGAACCTCTCTTTATAGTTCACGTCACCGGACTCAGACACCGACAGCTCTTTTAATCAGGGATGAATGGGCGCGCTCAATCTTTACAACCCTTTATTCTGCATGTTTTTGTGTGTAGAGAACCAATATACCAGAGGATCAGGCTCATCAATTTTAATAGAGGGAAAAGGTCATGACAGTTATCATGGGTAATGTGTACTCGACCATTACACAGAGAGCTTAACTCACATGTGATTCTATAGTTTTACATATATAGTCACCACTTCATGGATGTGCAGCATACCAACACCAAGATTTTTGACCACTTGAAACATGAAAATAACTTTTCATATTAAAGGCATAGTATACAGTTGCAATAAAACATACTGAATAGCTATATATATATATATATATATAGCTTCACATACATACACACACAATATATATATATATAGATTCACATACAGACACACACACACACACACACAATATATATAGATCCACACACACACACACACACACACACACACACACACACACACACACACACACACACACACTATATATATATAGAGAGAGAGATTTTATGTGACCCAAACCATTTTTGGTATGGTTTATATAGTCTTGCCTTACACTTTTACGAGTTTCAGCGACCTTTCAGCAATTCCCCATTTCTCACAACCACTACTCGAAACTGCATGTCAAATTTGCCAAACTGGACAGGTGACTGCAGTGCCGATCCCAGCACAGGTGCCCTAACGTTCCCTTTAACTTCTTGTTTAGCACACAGAAGACGGACATCGATTCGCCGTTAGTCAATACACCAAAAACACCTCAGAAAACATAACGTCCATCGTCACTGTACTGGGGCGGCTGTGTTCATACACTTTGGCCCTAATGAAAGAGGATGTCTGAACATCTAATTGGCAAAAAACCATCACGATGGAGGAAGATGAATGAGGATATTAAAGACCATCAACTGAAATATTAGTTTATTGTTGGTACAAATCAACATGCTGATGTCACAGAAGAGAGCAGCAAACTATTTTGTCCCAGTGAGGCGTATTTGTTATTACAGGACGGAGCTCCTTATTTCACAAGCACTGATACAGTCAGAGGGGGGCGCTGTCTTCAAGATGCTACATGCCATCAGACCTCCCCAGCCCTCAAAGCCACTGCAACCTCCGACAGTACAACCTTCCTACAGCAATTATTAGCATCAGGCAAAGTAGTTCAATTGACCAAGACCCTTCCGGCAGGTTCTCCTGTGACTCCAGAGGCTCCCTCACCCCAGAGTCACTGCGGATATGCTTCAACAATCATGGCATGACCCTAGAAAAGTCACCGACATTAAATCAGAGACAAACATCATTCTGACAAACACTGGAGTGAACTAATGCTCATATTACTTAAGTTCATAAAAAAGTGATGAAAAGCCATCTTAGGTACTGCTAAGGAGGTGTTTCTGCTGTGCGATTATTCTTAGTCTTATCCAGCAGTTAAAAAAAGCAGGTGAATACAGGCCTGTACACGGCGACTCCCTGTGTAATGTGTCATGCACAGGGCAGATTTACAGCGACCCAGGAGCCCCACAAAGGCCCCACGCCTGCCAGATTACCTGCCCTCCTGCAGCACAGGCCGCCACCAGTCCATACTGCCCCCCCTCCTTGCGCAGCCTGTGAGCTGTGGTGGTCACAAGCCGGCAGCCGGTGGCCCCAAACGGGTGGCCCAGGGACAGGGAGCCGCCCCAGGTATTCAACTTCTCCATCGGCACCGACCCGACCTAGACCAACAGGACCACTGTCAGGTGTCTGAAGATCAGCATTAACTCTCAACTCTCCCTGAATTCAACAGCAGTGCGTAAATTACCTTCGACTTCTTTCCAACATAGGTTTGGGCAAACCAATCCGAGTCCATGGCTTTCAGGTTCGCCATAATTTGTCCCTTAAAAAAATAAAACAAAATCAATTGTGCCAGGTTAGATACATCCTTCACAGGAGAACCTCAAATAGCTTCTGCAACAACTATTTTCCACTCTTATATACTGCTTTGTACAAAAGTGTCTGCTATATTTACATTTTTCATTAATTTAGCAGAAACATATCCAAAGTGGGTAAGACGGTTCCAGCAGCAATTGGAGATTAAGGGCCTTGGTGGACGCAATGGTGAAATCACTACCGACCCTGGGATCTGAACCAGTGACCTTCTGATCACCTGCTGAGCCTCATGTAAAAGAAGTCCCTAGCAATGACATGGAATGTACAGTAACAAAAAGAGATTGCCAACAGCAAAGGCAATCCGATGTACTGCAGTGTATTGCTGCCACCATGATAAAATCAAATTTGCCCAGTTTCCTATACTACGGTGGCAGCAACACAATGCTCTACAGATGAACTACAAACTCACCGCAAAAGCTTCATGGAACTCGAAAACATCGATATCAGCTAACGTCAACCCGGTCTTCTCCAGGATCTTCGAGGTGCTGTAAGTGGGCCTGAAACGGGCCAGAACAGCTGCATCAGAGGACCCACAGACACATGGGACATTGCCCAGAAATTCTACATGATGCAATATTAGGAACACAGTATTTCTTATAGATGTCCAAGATGCTTTGGACAGAACAGGACAGAAGAGGACAATTACCTCTGATGTTTTGTCTGGCCCAATATTTTACCACTTAATTAAGACTAGATATATTTTTGGTAGAGCAGGTTTAACCTCTCAATGCAACTCACCCTAAAAGAAGCTGATCTTTTGGGTCTTGGGACACAAAGACAAAATCTCTGCAAAGGAAACATGACACTTTAAATGTAAAACAAAAAAAAATGACTGGCTGGAGCAGGTAGACAGCTGATGTGAACAGCCCTATGAGGCTGAGGACTCAACCTCACACATACGTGGCCTGGCTGAGGACCAACCACATAATGCCATTAGGGGTGACACCAGCCTCGCTTACCTCAGATACGCTTTGGGCTTGAATCCCATGGCCAAAGCCTTCTCTTCTGACATGATGAGAGTGGAGGAGGCGCCATCGGTCTGCTCAATCGGCCGCCCGGAGGGAGGGAGACAGGAAATGTGTGCATTAGCACATGTTAGCCAAACGCGTTAGCGGAGCTGTCTGTCCACTTACCAAGAAAGAGGAGTTGGCGGCGGTGACTGTGCCGTAGGGCTTGATGAAAGCAGGCTTCAGCTTGGCCATCTGATCCAAGGAGCTTGGGCGGATGCCGTTGTCCTTGGAAACCATGCCCTTCCCTATTCAGGTGGAACGAGTGCCACCCATAAAGCTTTAGAAGAAACCTTAACCCAGTACACCCCACGCACCAAACACCTCCAGAAGCCAGTGTGAGACAGTAATATTAAGTAGTGTTAAGTACACTAATACAGTCCGTGCCCTGCTAACCTGTATCCTGCTAATCTATACTCCACTAATCCGCCACATGCTATCCAACAGTCTGCTAGCCCACACCTTGCTAACCCACACCCAATTAGCCCATATCCCGCTGGCTCATGCCCCCCTAACCCGCAATCTGCTAATCCATACCCGCTAACCTGCAGCACGCTAGTCCGTACCTCTCTAGCCCATTCCTAGCTAACCTGAGCCCACCTGGCACACTGATGCTGAGAACATCACTGAGGAGTCCGGCGTCCTGCGCCTTCTTGGCGAGGGTGTGGGAGCGAAAAGCAAACTCGTCCTGCTCCAGGCGGGTCACGCCGAAGGCGGCTGCCAGTCGGTCCGCGGAGTGACCCATGGTCTCCCCAGTGGAGAACTCCGCCACGGCTGGCAGCTGTCATACAGCAGTGAGAAGAGGGGATCAGAACAGTCACATGTCCAGAGTACAACTTCACTACACCACCAAAGCAGAGCAAAGTGCAGACGCCAGACAGGGTCACCTCAGGGGCAAAGTGGCTCAGTCTAATCTTGCCCAGCAGCGCCATCCTCTGGCCAAAGGTCTTGGCTTTGTTCAGGGATAGCATGGCCTTCCTCATCTTGCGGCTGTGCCGGATGGGAACGTCGGACATGAACTCAACTCCACCTGCCACAACGGTGTCGCACTGTCCCGCCGCTATCAGACCGACAGCTGCGTGGGAACACCAACAGCACAGTCAGTAACGGGAAGCCGACTCCCTGCCCCCTCAAAGCTTAAACGAGGCCCCCACTGAGGAAAAAGGGGACCCGGAAGCACGTACCGGTGGTCATGGCCTGATTGGATGAGATGCAGGCCATCGTTACAGTATGGGCTGGGATCTTATCAGAAAATCCGGCTCCAAGAGCGGCCTGCAGACATTACCAAATGAACTGTGAGCCAGACCACATCAACCACAGGCTCTTACTAAAATGTGACAGCCACATGGGGTCTTAAAACCATTCTGAAGACAGTTAACATCATTTGAACAGAGGGGACTTCAAGCCCTAAGATCGATTTAGGAAATGCATAGAACATTCTGGTGGAGTTCAGTGCATCAGAAAGATTTGTTTCAGTGGCTTGGACTCTGATCAAAAATCAATTGTTCAAATACAAACTACAAAGACCATTACAAAGCATGCTCTGAAATGGCAGTCAGTTGACCCACTATCCAAAAGACTAAGATGAGAAGAGGAATATGGTCTGCATTCCAAGCAGACACTTTGTCAGCGGTCACCAAGTCCTCAATCGAACATATTATATCTGGTGTCAGAAACATAAGAGATTTGGCTGTATCTACAGCCAAATCTCCAAACTGTTGATTTACTCAAGTCATTTAGTGGTTCTTACCTCTCTGGCAACATTACTGGTCTTCACCTCCTGAATCACTGTGCCAAACACCATGTACTCAACAGCGTCCTTTGGGAGGCCGGTCTTAGTCAGGAGACCCCTGGAGTAAGAAGATAAGTCCATCACATGATCCTTCAAGGCAGCTAGCAGAACATTCTGGAAATTATAATCTACTGTCCAAGATATGACACCCCCCTACAGAAGCTAATCCACATTGACAAGCATCAGTGACCCCCATGACTTCACAGGGCCTTCAGGCCCTGCTCACTGCTTATAACGACAACAGCTGCTTACTGGAGAGAAGCTCTGGCCAGGTCATGGGGCATCAGATCATTGTATCTGAACAAAGACAAACAGATGAGACTTAAAGTGCACTTCATCTGACAGACAACTGCTGAAAAAATGCTAATATATTATGCTAGATCAGGATGGAAGATAGCCAGGGGACAAGAAAAATACAACTGACATGATTACAAGAACTGGGGCCCCCTGCTGCCTGAAACCAGGTATTGCACTGTGAACCTGAGTGAACACATGTCCACCAGCTACATCCCCCTACGACCCTACTGCAGAGGCCAAAGGAGGGCATATAAACCCAATAAAACATGTACATGAGCTGAACATGCAATGTTCTACAGGTCCCATAACACATTACCTCAGGAGACATGGTCATACGTGTGAAACATGACTTACGTGGTACCAGCCATCAAAAACGGCGTGCGGACCCCTTCCACTAAAACGATGTTCTTCACACCAGGCTTGGCCAGGGTTTTTTTGCTTTTAGGTTGACCTTTTTTTGAAAATTTCAAAAAGCCAGGAAAGTAACACACACTGAGTTAGATAACTGGTTACTTACCCACTAGTCACACACAACAACACACACACAACAGCGATTCTCAACCCGTGGGTCGCGACCCAAATTTAGGTTGCCGCAAGTTCTGAAAGGGTCATGAGGAAGAGTTGGAATTCTATGCATTTTTTCAAACCAGCAAGTGTCTATGCTGATCCACGATCAGATTTCCCAGTCCCAGTCCTAGAATTAACCTATATAAACAGGTATTGGGTCTGCAAATGCTTAGCACAAAACTAGTGAACACTCAGCCAATCCCAGACGCCAAACCACAGATGCTTAATTTAAAATTCACTGGCACATCCAATCAGATTTGGGTGATAGGCATTGACTGGGGTAAGCTGCAGAGCGCACTGTGTGCTTAATCATAGTGTTAACTTAAACCAATACTTGATATAGGGTCGTGACGGAGCTGGCACGGTAAAGATTGGGTTATGTTGCAAAAAGGTTGAGAACCACTGATTTACAAAGTGTCATTGTTTTAAGCACCCATCCATCACAGGGTCATGTGAAGTATCCTAAGATTAGCAACCTAGCAGTTTAAGGCTGAATTTATATTCACAACTTAGGACTGTTTTCTGGAAGTCAACCACATACTTGGACCATCAACATAAAATTAAAGTGACATAATAATAACATTAACAAATTCAAGAGCTATATAAGACTAATGAATGAATTGAATTTAAGAACATGATTCAGCAGTTTTTCCAATTTACGATCACAATCATTTTCCATTAGGATAATAATAATAATTCACTCATGATGTTTGTAATAGTTGCCTTATGGAGTTTAAACATAGTGAGGGAACCACAAAGTGGGGGAACCACAAAGTGGAGGAACCACAAACTTTAGACTAAAACTAAAGATCTTTAATAACGATAAGGATATCAGTAGTGTGCTAATGCAATTGTAAACTGTTGATAAGTGACATTTCTGAATTAAAACACCGAAAATAAAAGACAAGCAGTATTCTCTTATTCTTATTTGGTAATTCTGAAGATTTCCAAATAATAAAAAGATAAGAAAGTAAAAAGTAAAAAATAAAGAAGTAAAAACTTTTGTGTAATAATAATGTCTTGCAAACTGATTAGTGTATTGCTGTACTGTATCGTGAAATGGTTTCTTTTGCCCAAGGCCAGGCAATACACATATTTTCAGTTTTATTTTAGCATATAGAACCGTGTGTTTTATGACTAACTTTGAAGTTTTCACTGTTCTGAAAATAAAAACACTAGCTGTCCCACCCAGGAAATGGAGTATCTGAAATTTTTAGAGACTGATATCGACCCAGAGTAACAGCGCCCAAAATGTACATGCACATATACATGCAGTGGCCCGTTTAGTAGAGACACCTGCCTAACACACACAGCATTTTCCTACACACAGTATATCGTTTGGCTGCAACAAATTCAGCATGCACACAGTGCCAAGAGGTCCACTTACAGTTAGGCTGAGCATTAGAACAACTAAGGTGCTTGAAAATAAGCAATTTTGGTGTGATTTTTGGGACTATACACGGTGCTTCACGGTATTTCAGTGCCCAAAAACGACCTGTTAATAAGTGAGAGGAGAATCACCAGGTTCTTTTAAGATAAGACAAAAGCCAGGGTGGAAATAATACCAGCTCAGTAAAACTGTGGTGTGCAGAACGGTGTCTCTGAATATACAACTCAACAACCATTGAGGTGGTTCTGGAGGCAAAGAGGATTGCAGCAGTAACTAGCTGAGAGTCTTTAATCAAGCAACCACTGAGGGTGTAACATCACCAAACCATATCCTACCTGGAGCCTGGAGGTGAGTGGATGTGCTTAGACATCTGGCCACTAAAAAAAAACAATAACAAAAACGACAGGAAACAAGTGATCAACAAAGAACTTTCCAGAGTGAAATTACACACATTACAGTGGCTTGCGCTGCCACATCTTGATATAAGAGAGAGAAGATCACCCTGCTTAGCAGATGATAATTTAAATGTCACTTTACCAGTATGCCCAACCCACGATGAGGTCACTGGGCTGTTACGGACACTCTTCATTAGCATCAGTGCCATTTTCACCTGAAATACAGAAATAGCAACTTCACCACACTGCACATTTCCAGTTGCATACTACATTTTAACTTCTGGCTATTATTAGACAAGCTTTGCTCTGAGCACCAGCTTAAATAACAAACGCAGCCATAATACATACACAATACACGGTAAAATAGCTGCGCTATGTCTCTGATCTTTAGCGTCTGCTTGTTCGCTGTCTGGCATGACCTTTCACCCACTTTCCACTCAGTCTCCAAGGGCTCGATAAATCAGGGCCAGAAGGGCAGGATGTGCGCATTAGAGCACAAATTTCCCTTAGTGGGTTCGACTGAACACCCCAGATCCCAAACAAAGCCACAACATACGGTTACACAGCCGGTAATAACCGCCATGTACAGACACTCAACCGGGAGCATAGATAACTAAGAGGCTGCCACCTCACAGACCCCACAAAAAAGTATTTGCACGGAGAAAAACATATATTAATATGTCTTTATATTAAAATATATGCATGTAAGCAGATGATAAGTAATCTTACAACTTCTCAGAGAGTATCCACGCGGACTGCACCTTCGCCTGCAAATCGCAGTTCAAGTCCGCTGCTGTCTACTACACAACATCCCCGACAACTTCGTCACGGCTTCAGGACCCCAAAATATAGCTGTCGAGAACTATGCCTGCCATTAATGTGCAGCTTTAAAGTCCTCGACATCATTTAATTAAAACAATTTGCCGTTTTAAGACTTTATTGTTTGTTTTATAGTTCAATAAAGCTGATCCTACTTATTATTTTATTTCTAATTTTACTTACACTTTCCGTTTTTTTGTAAGGGTAAGTGTTGGTCACCCCAATGGACAGCGACCGTACCCGTCTCCGCTGTCAATGCCCACTTGCAGCGACTGACCTGTCCTCGAAATGACTGGCATGCGTGCAGTGGGCATTCTCTCCAGATTCGCTACGAGCAGATGTTGTCTGCTTACAGGTAACGGAAAGGTCCAGCGGTTCAGAAGGGTGTGTGGACTGCAGGCTTTGCGGTTGACCAAGCTGCAACCGACTGCGAATCTGTTGGAATACGGATCTGTCGCTGGTGCTGGTGGTGACCTTTCACCTAGTTAGTAATGCAGCCAACAGTATTCTGCGTAGTTCTTAGAGCCATACAGTAAAACATGAAAAATAACGTCAAAGATCTGCATTTTCGTTACATGGCCATTGCAAGTGATTTATATGGGATTGTGATTTTTGACTTGACCGATCAGTGTGGTAATACATCTGCCACATAAAATAGGTGTATTTAAAGCAACTCAGCATTTTATGTCAAACCGGTCTGAATTGTAGTGTTTTCACTAATTAAGAACCTCTGCAATGTATCCAGACTGAATTGTGCATTTTCTCAGTTCGCTGCTTTGCCTCTATATTAAAATATGTTATGGTTTTTTAAAGCATGGATGTTTAAAATGAGTGTTGACATAAAAGTGATACATGTGTAACACTCAACCCTTAACCAAATATGAATACAGGTATTAAGAAATAACATTTATACAGGATATTATCGAAACACAAACAAACAAATCCTAGTCATTTTGGACAGGCCAACTATTCCTCTCTGCGGTATCCTTCTGTGCCAGTTAGATACAATTTGGTAAACAAGTATGCCAGTCAGTGTTTATATGTGCATTTCTACTTTTTATTTAACCAAAAATGTATCTTGATGTAGGTTAATTTTGTAATTATGAACCAAGCAGTAATTAGGGAATTTGCAGTAATGATAACTACACTTATGTTGGTGTGTAATGCTTTCTTTCTTTTTATTATTCCTGTTTTGATATTTTTTGATATATTAATTTATGTATTCAGAATATGAATATGTGTGGTAGTTTCACTGTCTTAAAAAAAAACTTTAAATTTTAATTAAGATCATTTTAAATTATGTCCCTAGAGCTCTATAAATACGGTAATTTTGAAAGTCATTATTTTATTTATTTTTATTTATATTTTGTAGAGTTGGTTGTGGCTGTTTAATATAGCAAGGCCATTGCTGTTCCTTCCTGTTCTATTATTCAGGCTCTTCTGGGAGTTGTAATTGTAATTTTTTTTACTGTATCGTAGCTAAATCCCATTAATACATAGATGTACCCCCCCCATATCTGATCTGAGATAATTGCAAGCTGCGTCTTTTAAAAGGAAATTATGCTTGATTTGCCATTTATATAATGAATACTTGTTTCCACATATACCATCTTGCTCTCCTTTGAGACATACACACTAGTGTCAGTGAATCCTAGGGCCTGCCAGCGTACAGCGCCCCTGGAGCAATCAGGGCTCAAGGGTCCAACAGCAGCATCAATCTGCTGACCTTGGTGTTCAAACTGGTGACCTACTGTTCACGGGCACAGGGTCCTAACCTGCTGACCCCCCATTACTGCCATAACCCTCCTTCCTGGAAAAGATTCAATGTTGGATGGAGGGGTTACAATGTGGTTTGTATGTCAGCAATCTGGGCCACAGTTCATCCATTTTTATGTTGCTAATATCATGGCGTTAAGCAGCCATGTGGCTGGTATAGACCAAGCATGACCTATCCCTGTAGTTTCCATTCCTTTTATGGTTTGTCTTGTTGACCAGCCTCTGTCCCTTATTACCCACGGTATGTGTATGTTACTCAGTTACTTGTTATAACCAGCCATGTTTCCTGTTTTTTAGGCTATACCTGCCGTAACCTTACAGTTCTATCCACCATGTCAGGTAAACACATTTAGCTTCAGCTGTGTGCAAAAGTTTAAAACAGAGAAGCTGTACAGTGCTCATATTCGCCTTTTGCTTTACGTAGCTCGGACGTATGTCAATTACGAGGTCAAAGATGACGTGGCGGTCATTCGGATCAATGACCCGAACTCAAAGGTACCTGTTCTCTGTGTTGCCTGATAGTGGTGGCGGGGGGTATCATATGCGCTTTGCATAGAGGTGGCTGCTGATCCAGCTTTTCTGTGGCACGTCTCTACTGCGTGATCGCAGGTCAACACGCTGTCGGTCCAGATGCAGAGTGAGATGACCCAGGTGATGAATGAAGTGTGGGCCAATGGTGCCGTGAAGAGTGCCGTCCTCATCTCCTCCAAACCCGGCTGCTTCATCGCTGGAGCAGATATCAAGTCAGCAATCCAATCCTGAATAAGACCTTATCTAATGTTTCAGACACCGCTCATTCAGACCCCCTCACTCTCGTCATACATTTATACTAATACTATTACAACTACTATTATTTCTGCTACTACTGCTAATAGTAATAATAATAAAATTATATTTGCTGTGTTCTTGTGGCCACCGTTGCTCTCAAATATACTTTGTCAAATGCTTCCGGAAACCCTGAAAGTATTGGGTATATTGAACTGATCTCCCAACTTCTCTACAGCACTGACACCTGCTGGCAGCTACATGGAATTACATCTAGAGTCTGACCCTCACAATACAGCGGTCCTTCCTTTATGTTGTGCATGTTATGTTTTCCCACACACATTACTGTAGTATTTAACTGACAGCCTTTAGTATCTCAATACCCAGTTCTGCCTTTGTGTTTATAGGACGCAAGAGTCTGGAGACAGTTCAGATTTAGATTCACGGCAGACCAAGGACAGAATCACATCTCATCAAAGCTAAACACGCGTCAAAATGAACGCAGCAAAGTCACTTTTGCTAGCACTGCTATCTGGTGAACGGAGAACCATTTAATTCTGTCTTTTCTGTCCACAGCATGATTGAGGCCTGTAAGACTGAAGAGGAAGTCACAGCCATCTCTCAGGAGGGACAGAAGATGTTTGAAAAATTCGCTAAATCGCCCATTCCCATCGTAGCGGCGATTAACGGCTCCTGTCTGGGGGGGGGGCTGGAGGTGGGCCTCGCTGAGCCCTTTTGTATGGTCAAATGTACCGCAGTAACACTGTTCCAGAAATGTCTGCATGTACTGATTGCTTGTTACTGATATGGGGGTCACCCTCTGCTTTCTTCCGCGTTCTCATGTGACCGCCTGGAACGCCTCACGCTTTACACGAGTGTGTCTCTTTCAGTTTGCCATCGCCTGCCAGTACCGGGTGGCAACGAAGAGCAAGAAAACCATCCTGGGGACCCCTGAGGTCATGCTGGGCCTGCTGCCAGGGGCGGGGGGCACACAGAGACTGCCCAAAATGGTGAGGATATAAATGTATACATTTATGTAATAGATTCTTTAACCCAAAATGATGTACAATTGAGAAAGCTGGGTCAGCCAGTCCCTGGAGCAAATGGCCCAAAAATCACTCTGCAGACCCTGGGATTTGAACCAGCAACCTTCTGATCACTTGCTCAACTTCCAAACCCACTGAGCCATATACTGCCCCACCAGCAGAGCTGCAGTGTTTTCACCCCCTGGGTGTAAATAATGAATATCAGGTTGTGGGATTGTTTTCAGTTTAACCATCTTTGTTCTCTCCTGGGTGTCAGGTCAGTCTTCCTGCCGCTTTCGACATGATCCTGACGGGGAGAAACTTTAGTGCGGATAAAGCCAAGAAGATGGGGCTGATCCATCACCTAGTTGATCCCCTCGGTACAGTCTGCTGGACTTTCTCACGACCGCTGCACAGTTTCTGTCAACTTTTCTTGGCATCTTAACCATGATTACACATTTCTGTGCAAAAGCTATGAGGTTCGCTGATCACTCAGTTGCTTATTCGTAGTAAAAATAAAGTTACTTTTAATTTTCTCAGGTCCTGGTCTGAAACAGCCAGAGGAAAGGACGATCGAATACCTGGAAGAGGTTGCAGTGGGTCTCGCTAAAGGCGTTGCCAGTGGGACTGTCCCTGTTAAGCCGCAGAAAAGAATCATGCAAAGTCAGTAGGCTGACCGACTCGAGAAATGATGACATCATGTATTTCCACAGCTTTCCTTTGGAGGTTATGAAAAGGCTCCAGCATTGTATTGTGAACGCATCTCACAAATAATTGATTATAATCCTTACAACTTGTCTCGACTTGTTTGAGAACGGTGACGATACATTTCTATGGAGGAAATGAGAGTTCAGTTCTTTACCTGCTCTTTATGTGGAAAATAACTTACAGAAAACTCTTTTGGTGAAATTTATTTAACGTTTTGTGAGTTTAATGCCTTACCTTCTAATAGCATAATATAGAGCAGGGCTCTTCAAATCTGGACCTCAATTCCAAATCTAGGCCTTGTTGTCAGTTCTCTCAGGTAATTACTTTAATAATTACTGATTCTGATTGGCCACAGAGGCTTCACACCTGGCTCACAGGTAAAGGAAGGCTGGAAAATCAGCAGGGCTTGGACCTTGAAGACCATGATATAAACAGCTCCGGTAGAGAAAATCCTGCTTGTGTAAAATTGTGATCCCCATATGCACCCTGGAGCCTTTCTGAAGCACATAGCTGCACCTCCGTTTTTCTGATGGTCCTTAATCCCATTTAAACCTTGTGCTATGTATCATTAAGTCATTCACTCCTGCTGTGGAGCCTCCTGTCCTGTTATGGTCAAAGATGAACCTGTCTGAGGTAGCCAGGGTCCGTCATCTCTTACTATAGACCTTTTCATAGAGATACAAGATTATGTCATGGGGATTCCATTGGTACGCCAGCAAATCTACAAGACCGTCGGCAAGAAGGTGGCGAAGCAGACGAAAGGGCTGTATCCAGCCCCTCTGAAGATCATCGAGGTATGTGAACCACCACGGCCTTTGGAGGTCATCTGTCCCTCAAGCCTTTCGTTACAGTCCATTCCCTTAGGGCCTCGTCCCAGATCTTGTCTGTCTCCTCCAACAGGCCGTTCAGGCAGGACTGGAGAAGGGCTCCGAGGCCGGATACGTGGTAGAGTCACAAGTAAGGGAGCCTGAAAGGGACAAAATGTTTCCTGGGAACAGAAGGTGAGACATGGCTTTAGCCTCTGTTTTTTTCTGTCCTTGTAGAATTTCGGGAAACTAGCGATGACCACAGAATCCAAGGCCCTTGTTGGCATTTACCATGGTCAGGTGGCATGTAAGAAGAACCGATTTGGGACTCCGGAAAAGGAAGTGACGTAAGTAGAGATATGTGGTGATGTCAGCATGCTGAAATGGATGGCAGCTGCTCATTCGCTCTTTTTCAGCTTGTTATTCCTTACTTTCAGTGTGAAGTAAAATATGATGTATGTTCGAAAATCTTCCAAACACTACTGATGATTCTGCACGTGTCAGGAAGCTGGCTGTCTTAGGAGCAGGATTGATGGGAGCAGGAATTGCCCAGGTGACTGTGAACCAGGGTGTAAGCACTATCCTGAAGGACACCTCAGAAGCGGCACTGAGCAGGGGCCAGCAGCAGGTTTACAATGGGTGAGTGTGCACTTGTAGCTGACAGCCACCAGAGGGCACAGTCTTCCTGTTAGAGCACATAGGTGACTGGCCAACAGCGGCCACACATAATCATTCACATTTCTTAGGTTTAATGAAATGACCAAGAAGAAGAGGATTACAGCCTTTGAGAGGGATACCAGTATTTCCAGCCTCATTCCACAGTTGGACTACAGTGGTTTTGACAAGGTGGATATGGTCATCGAAGCGGTTTTTGAGGACATGGATATAAAGCACAAGGTCCTGAAGGAAGTAGAAACAGTAAGTAAGACACTCATTTGCTGTAACTGTTCAAACAGTCCCGTGGAAGATAGCTGAGCAGCACTGTGAACTGTTGTTGAAGGTTCTACCGTCTTAATAACCTTCAGACTCCAAACATATCTTCAATTTTAGCTGGCCGATGATGGTAATATAAACAAGCTCTGCTGTGATTCTTTAACTCATCTTTTTAAGGTAATACCCCCTCACTGTGTTTTCGCCACCAACACCTCTGCACTTCCGATTAAAGACATTGCTGCTGTCAGCAAGAGGCCTGAAAAAGTGAGTAACGGGCCTGATTGGTCAGATTCGGACCACATAAAATGAGTAACGGGCCTGATTGGTCAGATTCGGACCACATAAAATGAGTAACGGGCCTGATTGGTCAGATTTGGACCACACTAAATGAGTAATGGGACTGATTGGTCAGATTTGGACTGGGCATGCCAAGTGAGACACCTGATTGGTCAGATTAGAAGCAGACAAAGTGACTGACTGGCCTAATTGGACCAGCACCCTGATCTGAACTGCCTTCTCCTCAGGTCATTGGGATGCACTATTTCTCCCCCGTGGAGAAAATGCAGCTGCTTGAGATAATAACTACTGATAAGACGTCCAAAGACACGACTGCCTCCGCTGTCGCTGTCGGCCTCAAGCAGGGCAAAGTCGTCATAGTCGTGAAGGTGGGTCTGTCTCTGTGGACAAACTCAGGTACAAACGCTCTGGGGGGGCGGGCATTGCGTACTTGGTGGTAATATTGGTACGACTGCACCAGAACTCTTTCAAACATTATTAGTTGTGATGGGTAGTACAGTTTTATATAGTACATTATAACAAGCAAATGTATTTTGGCTCTCTTTGGGAGCCTTTGAAACCACACATGGATTATATTAGATGTAATTTTTGTCAGCTCTGGTCATTGTGCCTCTTGAGGTTCTGGTAGATGGCTATAACCTCCATCTTGTTTATTCGCCTTTTCTCCTGTCCTCATAGGATGGTCCTGGCTTCTACACCACTAGGTGTCTGGCTACCATGATGGCAGAAGCGGTCCGAGCTCTACAGGTAGTTACTCGTTTGCCATTCCCCTCCCAGGAAACTAGAACACCCTTGTGGCCAGTGGGAGGGTTCACACTGCTGTTGTGTCCCCCTTAGGAGGGCATGGGCCCCAAGAAACTGGATTCTGTCACCACCAGTTTTGGGTTTCCAGTTGGTGCTGCCACCCTGCTGGACGAGGTTGGCATCGACGTCGGCACCCATGTCGCCGAGTACCTTTCCAAAGCCTTTGGCCCACGTTTCGGGGGTGGCGATATCGAGGTTATGAAGACCATGTTGGAGAAGGGGTACAAGGGTAAGGCATGTGAAGGAGACCACCCGATCTCCTGGCTGAGCTGCGAACGCTTCATAGACGATTTCAATGTTTCCATTCACCTGTAGGCCGCAAGTCAGGAAAGGGATGTTTCATCTACGAGAAGGGATTGAAGAAGGGGAAGGTCAACCCGGGAGTTGAGGAGATTGTGAAAAAGTTCAAATTGGCAGCACCGGCATCTGTGTAAGATGGTCTGCTTGGCATCACCCCAACCCGTTCTGTTTTGTCTATAAATGGCATGATGAACGTTGGATCCTGTGTCCTCAGATCTTCGGACTTGGATCTGCAGTTCCGCCTCGTGTCCAGGTTCGTGAATGAGGCCGTGATGTGTCTCCAGGAGGGGATCCTGAGTGGCCCAGTGGAGGGAGACATCGGAGCCGTGTTCGGATTGGGGTTCCCTCCCTGCCACGGAGGTGAGAGGCAGCCAATTTAGTGACCGCAGCGTCTTTCTTGGATACCGTTACGAGAACCTATCCCCATCTCTAGGGCCGTTCCGTTTCGTGGACTCGTTCGGGGCGGACAGTCTGGCGCAGAAGATGAGGAAGTTCGAGGAGGTGTACGGAAATCAGTTCACGCCGTGCCAGCTCTTGCTTGACCACGCCAAGGACAGCAGCAAGAAGTTCCACAAGTAGCTAGCACAAGCAGCTGCGGCCAGTGTTCGCCATTACGCAGCTCTGCCATTTCCCGTGGGAACCGAAGTTTGCCTTGTTCGCCAATCCTCTGTTTGGCTCTCAGTACACAAAGTACTCTGAGTACTGTGTCGGCAGCTTTTGATCATAAGGCGCTTGGATGTTTTGCCAAATGGTTCCTTACAGGAAGCCAGCCTACAATTATAAATGTACTCTGCACTTTTTCGGTTGTTTTCGAGTTACGGGTTAGTGCAGGTTTAACAGTCATGCACTTATTTGCCTTTAATTTAATTCAATGAAGGAACAAAATTAAGGTAACGGATGCAAACTAGTCTGCACTACTCACTTTGAGCGACGGTCACGTGATTCTGATTTATCAAATGCAGTAAAATAATAAAAAAAGAAAGCACGTTACTGTATAATTTTGTATGCTATTTATTTTCTTCTAATCCATAAGGATTAAAGCATACAGAAAATAAAATTTCAGTACAATTGAAATAACACTACGGTTGTTAAATATTATTTAATAATATAATGCTCTACAGAAGGGAAATAAAGTCGATCCATAAATATACATACAAACTTTTGGGCACAAAGATGTTAAAACCCAGTAATTAAACTGTAATTTACAGCCATCTGACAAACACTATACACAGACAGCAGTGATTAGTAAACTCAAATTACAGTCCTTTAATAGAGTGTACTTAATTACAGGCATGTTCTCATGGCCGTACAAAAGATGCTTGCTTCCCTTTTTAAGAGTTCTGCTGTAAGAAGTTTATTTTATATATATATAAAAAAAGTGGTTGGAGAAAATTTGTACTTGTGTTGAGAGAGGAACCATGTTGTTCTGGAAGGAGTTCTGGGATCCATCTGAGCAGTTGCCTAGCAACGAGGCCCAGGGTACAACTTTGCTGTGATTTCTCAGAGCTTGTCCACTTGGCTTGAGCTGGAAGGGCAGCACAGATGCGACTTCGTGGGTGACAGGTTAGTGGGCAGTGTGGGCCCTAGCACCTGGAGGACCCCAAACTTAAAACGGGGGAAAAAAAAAAAACAAACTTTAACGTAAACAACCGTTTGTGCTGAAGGGAGTCTCAGGAGTGTGCGTCCCATTCAGCTGTGAGAATCACCCACACCCGACTGCATAACCGTCTTCAGTCAAAGATCCAATAGTCATTCCAGGTTGGGCTTGTAATTAAATAAATGGAAGAAATTAACATTAAGCTTCTGCATTTAACACTGTGTTTTACAGACTTTTAGATTTGACTCATTTCAAGTCCATCGAGTCCTGGCTTCAGCCGGACCTATAATTCACATTTAAAAAAAAAAAAATTAACGAAATAAACGAAAGTCACTCCAAATCAATTCACACGGAAGCGTTTTCCACAAATAATGATTTTAAACCACAAGGCACATGAAATGATTCATCAGATGATTCATAAAATCATTCATAAAGCTCGGACACACAACATCGACTCAGTGTGCAGACACTGTCCTTTGGGAACACATGACCATATCGTTTACCGGTGGTTTAATTCCCTGTGCAGACACCCATCAGGTTCTAAGTGAACCCAGAATGAGGGTGACCTCTAAACGGCCATGGGGCAGGAAGAGCAGTAGTGGAAGGCTGCTAGGCCTGTATCAGTGACATTTCTGCTGTCGTGGGGCTCCCCGCCCTGCCCTGCACAGGTCTGAACCGCGGTCCTCACAACCACAACCACGGTCAAGTTGCGTTTAGATCTTGGGCCTCCAGCCTTTGATGAACTGCATGATCTTCTTGACCTGCAGCTTGGTCAGCTTGAAGTCGTCGGACAGGATCTCCTCCGTGAGCTGCACGAAGATGCTTCCGTCGATGCGTTCCCTCACGAAGAAGGCCACCACGTCCTCGGACAGGCCGATGAAGCGCAGGCACTTAGAGACTTCCTCCACAGAGAGCATAGAGAGGTCTGAGGGGGGGTGCCACATAGGTCCCTCCCCGGCAGTCCGGGCAGCGCCGGGGGCATCCCCGGAGGAGGCCGATGAGGAGCTCTCGGAGCTGCACTTGGTGGACGTGGGCGGGACCTCGATGACGCCCTGCGTGAGGTAAACCCTGGTGATGCCGCCCTCGGCCCCCCTGACGACGGCGGGGGAGAGCGGGGCAACGCTCCTGATGACGATGTTTTCAGCCTCAAAGCCTTTGGCTGGCCGGGGAGGGGGGGTTGGCCCAGTCCCCTGGCTGCCCTCGCTGCCTTTCAGGGTCTGTTCACTCTGGCTGCCTGTCGTGTCGCGCCCGGCCTTGGGGGCGGCGATGTCGGGCGATATACGGCTCACGCAGGACTCAAAGGTGTCCGAGGACAGGGAGGGGGGTCGTGGCCGGTCCCTGCTGTCCAGCCACTCTGCTGGGGACGAGGACGAGGATGGGCTCCGTGCGTAGCCGGGGTTGGCGAAAGGGTTCAAGGCCCCGAAGGGGGCGAAGCGCTTTTGGGAATGCGGGGGCTTCAGTCTGGGGCAGCTATAATAGCTCTTGTGCGTGGAGTCTGTGCTCAGGAGCGGCGTGGAGCGACCGCTGGCCACACTGGGCGTGCTGTCTGAGAAGGCCCAGGGGTCCGACCAGGAAGCCTGGGCAGGCTGCACCCCAGGGCTGCCCCCACCCCCAGTGAGTGGGCGACTGGCCGAGTCGGTCGCCTTACAGTCCCCCCACGTGCAGGGGTAGCAGTAGAGGGAGTAGGAATCCGGGGACGGCGAGCAGCTGCCACTGCGAGGCCCGGAGCTGCGAGGGTCAGCAAAGGGGGACACATGTCAACACATCTGCAGGAACACACTCCCACCACAAGTGGGCGATGTGCCCACTCTTCCTGTTATGCTTCAAGTCAAGTGTTTGACATTTTTCATGTTTCTATTTATTTATAATGGAAGAATTAAAACATAAGTCAACCATCCCTCACCATGTAGCAATATGCTGGGTGGAAGATGAATCAGATCAGTGGATGCAGGCTAATCACACAAATGTAAAGCATACAATATCCCTCTGAATACCCCATGAGGAGGGCAGAAATTAAAATAGACAGCTGCAGTTTGGTGATTAAAACGTCAAGCATGAGTCAAAGGAGGAAGTGAAGGGCCGTCAGGGCACGGGGGAAGTGACTTATTTACAGCACTGATGCTGCGATCGTCAAACGGGTAAAGCGGGTTAGTTAGCTGGTAATGGGAATCATTAGGCAACGGAGGAGCTCAATGCTTCGTTTTGTATGGATCCCTAGAAGAACTTCAAAGGAGCAGAGTGAATCCGGCTGGGTTGCTTCATTTTCCAGAGGGCACGTCACAGGAAGCCGGCCGGCAGAGATTCAATTTATT
>JAODKC010000043.1:16919989-16940789 GCA_026777985.1 Mormyrops attenuatus
ATGGCAGAATGGAGGGACTTCCCCCTTTTTCATGCCTGACCGCTGTGACAGCGGCATGTCACGTGGGGGCTGTGGGGGCAATGAGCGTTTGGGGTGGGGGCCCTGATGAGCGCCTTGGATTGTATGATGCTACCATAAGGCGACTCTGCTCAGCCCCAGTAATTACACAGCTTTCATGTACATGCCTCCCACCCCCCCCTCCTGATCCGCATGGCAACCCCTAATACAGCCCTGCGCATCGCATAATTACTCAGAGAGGCAGCCGTTTTACACGCAGCCCCCGTAAGTGAGGAGACAGTAGAGGCAGAGATAACGCCAGTCGTAGCATTAGTAAAGATACACCGGGGGGGGCTTCTACTTTACACAAGATGAGGGGGGTGTGGCTCAGTGGGTTAAGATGCTATGGCTGCAATTGGAAGATCACTGGTTCAAGTCCCCGGATCAGCAAAGCGGGATTTCACTGGTTTCACTGTTGGGCCCTTCCGCAAGGCCCTTAACCCCCAATCACTGCAGGGACTGGCTGACCCTGTTCTCAAAAAATGTATGATGCTTTGGATAAAAGTGTCAGCTAAATAAATAAAGCTGTAAAAATTCCCGACACGGACACCCAGCTGGCCGGATAATCAGAGGCCTGTCACCAAAGGCAGTCTCACCTGTGCTGCTTCTGAGGGAAGATGGTCCCTGCTCTGTACTTAAGGTACACGTGAACATCTCCGTTGTGGCAGGGATTTAGCCCTTTGTGGCTCACTGGTGGCTGCTCTGCCTAAAGCCGTGTTTTAAAGAGGGACAAATGTCTCAGATGAAACGCAAGGCTGGATGATTTAATGCTGTAAAAATACTTAAACGATAAACTGTGAAAGCAGACTGGCCCAAGCATCAAAAAGCACTTAATGACTCTGCCTGGGGCTGGTAGCAGCCTGTCTCTGTGACAGGGCTCACCTGGGCCAGGTAAGGGAAATAAACACACACATTCCTATCATTGTGAGGACTCTCCATTCACTTCCATGGCCATAACCCTAATGCTAACTATGATAACCCTAACCCCTACCCAGCCCTAAACTTAACTATAAGTAACTAAATAAAATACAAGACTTTTGGATATTTTAGTTTTTTTATTGCATTCTTGGATTTTAATAAAATTGAGGTTTATATTGTGAGGACCTGAAAAATCCCCATGAGCTAAAAAGTAACAGGTTTTAATACAAAAATACGAACCCAGGTACCCACAGACACACACACATACACACAGTCAGTAAGTGCCCCAATTTGGCAACAGGAAACACCATGAGGCTGGAGGATTTTATAAATATTATAAAAAATAGTAACAACTGCTTTCAACAGACAAAATGTGAATGTGATTGAATAAACATGATTAAAAATAAATTTTCATAACAAGATTTCCATCCATCCATTTTCTGAAACTTCTTATCCTATTCAGGGTCCCGGTGGCTACAGGTGCAAGACAGGGACCAACCGTGAATGGGGCGCCATCTCCATTCTCACACTCGTACACCAGTCACTCACACATGCACACCTGTAGGCAGTTTGGTAACTGCAATTAACCTCAGCATGTTACTGGACTGTGAGGGGAAACCTAGAGGAAACCCCACGATGACATCGGGAGAACATGTAAACTCCACACACATGGAACCAGGGTAGAAACTCAACCCCTGATCCCAGAGGTATGAGGCAAAAGTGCTAACCACCATGCCACCCACTAACAAGATTATTTTATTTCCAAAAGAAGTAAATCCTTGATAGTTAAGTGGCATCAAATTCATAACCACATGTGACACCAGATCAAGCTGAAGCCTGGGTATGGTTATCACCATTTATGATTATATAATGTTCTGAATATGTTTGGGATACATTATAAAATCCACTGTATCTGTTTCCCTAGTTCCCGGTGACCCTGTAATGGACATGCAGACAGATGAATGTTTCCTATGGTTTTTTGGAAAAGGTGTCATTCCTTGAAAAGGATTGAGTGGTGCAGTCAAGTGCCAAATGATTCAGGCTTTGTAATAAATATATTGGACAGCAGGGGGCATGGTGCATAGAACATTAACTTGTAAAGTGACAGTTCCTGAGTCTGTAGGAACATTACCTGCACTTACATGTATTTCTCAGATATCCTGTCTAGTTACATCAGCATCTTCAGACTGCCCATGTTTTTAATGAACTTTAAGCACCAGTAACTGATAGCCATACCTGGCGTGTGCTGATCACAGTCAGAGCACTGTTAGCACCCAAGCTAGCACCCAATCTGGAATGGCGGCCATCTTTGGTAAATGGCGGCTCTGAGGTTGCCCTCTGTCCAAATACTCACTGATGACCTACTTAGGAACCATTTACAATCTCTCAAAAAATATTTTTTAACTTTCATAAACTGTCCCTTTCTTCCACTCCATTACCCCACTGCCACTCCCATTTAAGTTCCTTATCTGATGTTTTAATCTAAAAGGAACTTAAATTTATAAGGAAATTTATAAGGCTAGCTATACCAGAAGGGCAGCATGGTGGTGCAGTGGTTAGTGCTGCTGCCTCACAGCAAGAAAGTCCTGGGTTCAGTCCTGGGTCCTTTCTGTGTGGAGTTCACACGCTCTCCCTGTGTTTGTGTGGGTTTCTGCCAGGGGCTCTGGTTTCCTCTCACGGTCCAAATACATGCAGGGCAGGTTGATTGGTGAGTCTAAATTGGCCCTGTGGGTGTGTTGGTGCCTGCCCAGGGCTGGTTCCCGGGATAGGCTCTGGTCCCCTCTGGTTATGGGGATGGATGGATGGACGGATATACCAGATACACAAAACCACCACAGGAAATACCTATAATATTGAATTAAACACTATTCCACTTTCAGTATAATCTTTAGCATCCCATCTGTTGTTAATAACAAAATTAGGAATCCATGGTTTTCTTCAAATATAAAAATGTATCATGTTTTATGTTCAACAGTTTATACAACGCAACACTACACTATCTTTTAAATATTTTTCACCAAATAGCCACAATGAAAACAAAATAAAATGTGGTTAACCAGCTTAAGGGAGAATGTAATTAAGATTTAGTCAAACGTAGGAAGTCTGTGTGTACAGAACATGTAATGTGACTACAAAGCGCTTTTCTCTGGATGATGATTAACACACACATGACACACTTATGTAGCAGGCACTTTTGATCCAAGGTGACACATTTGAGAAAGCGAGGTCAGACAGTCCCTGGGGTCAGACAGTCCCTGGGGTCAGACAGTCCCTGGGGTCAGACAGTCCTGGTGCAATGGTGTTATTGGTTTTACTCGGGGGCCCAACAGTGATATCACCCGGCTGACCCTGGGCTCCAAACCAGCAACCTTCTGATTACAGACAGAACTTCCTAACCTGCTGAGCCACACACCACTCGTCAGACATACACACACAGTCACACCAACAGACATACATACACACACAGTCACACCAACACTCTCTCTCTCTCTTTCACACACACACACACACACACACACACACACACTAATGGACATACACACACAGTCACACCAACACTCTCTCTCACACACACACACTAACAGACAAACATACACACACAGTCACACTAACAGACAGACAGACACACACACAGTCACACCATCACACACATACACTCACACTAACAGACAGACACACACACAGTCACACCAACAATCACACACACACAGTCACAGCAACAGACAAACACACACACAAGTCAGACTAAGACAGACAGACACACGCAGTCACACAAACAGACAGACAGACAGACAGACAGACACACAAACGCACACACACACAGGTAGATCTAACAGCAGTTACTACAATCATTTTTTCACTCCACTTAGCCGCCTGGCTCCGGCCAACTTTCTATTCTGGCAAACGATCCTCATTTGCGCACAAATTAAGACCAATGCCGAGGTGTTTTTATGGTGGGCATTGCGTCTAAGGAGACCGGGCGCCGCTGCACCGAGCGTGTTTATTTCATGTGACCGGCCATTATTTTGTCTCCCAAACTTAGACGAGTCCTCCCCCACACTTCTTAGTATTCAAGACACTCAGTTGCTGATTACAAAATTAGCATGTGAATGGCTGCGGATCACTTTAGGAATACAACAGATACTTTGTCACCTTTATTTGTCAAGTCCGAAATAAGCGTTTTGTCAGGCAGAAAATCCGAAGCAGCTGATGGTTAGTACGAAGGATATGTACAAGTTACTTCACCTTCATGGTCAGATAAACACAGAAAGCAAAAGAGCGCAGTTTCCTACACATCAATCTTACACACGGCGCTTGCCATCCGTTTTAGCTGATTAATATATTTAGATTAGATCAGATAAACTTTATTGATCCCAGGAGGAAATTCTTGTGCATACAACAGCAAAGGTACGTAGAGCACACACATTTAGTGTAAAACAAAGTGCAAAGACAATGCACATAGAGCAAACAAGTAAACGTAGCGCGCACTGATTGAAACGTATATTTGAGTACCCAAACATAATCCGGAAAACAAACAAAATGAGTATGAGTTTTAGTATTAAAAATGGGTAGAAATTTGAGCATGTTTTTTCTGTGAGTGTGGGTGCCGTGGATCACCGTGTACTTTTCGTGTGACTTGCCGTTTGAGCAGACCTTGCAGATATTCCTTTTGCCATAATAAGTAAACACGCTCATCGGGAAAAGTTAACTTGCATATTTAATCGCTTACCTTGGCTCAGTCGCACCAGTGTCGGCAGCCTGAATTTGCCGACCACCACATCTAGAGGCAAGGACACCGAGCTCCAGGAGATCTCGGAAATGCTCGCCGAAAACTTGTCCATCTTCCAGCATCATAAACGCTACGGACGCCCGACGGGAAGCACCGACAGCACCATCGCAGGGAGCCGCTGCTTTTCTGCGGGGCTGCCTCCAGGTTTCGCCATGTTGAGAGGTGGATGGGATCCCTCTCCCCCAGGGATGTGTCAGTAGCAGCACCTCCTCCCAGAAGCTGTCAGCATGGCATGCAGCACCACCCTGATCCACAGACGGCAAATCAGCATCCCGGCCGCGATGGGTTCAGCCTGGGAGCTCTTCAATTCTGTAATTTCTGTTAAAATGGCTGCTTGTGCGCTGAGACCCAGTCAGCCTGCTGAAGTTTACAAGTCATTATGTCAGGCGTTGGTGATGCTCACATCAGCCGAGCCAGATGAAGGACTTTAAAGCTCAAACAATACTTCAATACGCAAAACAATACGCAAGCCGTACTTCATTGAATGGTTTTAGTATCTGTATTTCGCTGAAGTTTCTTTCATGGATTTGTATATCCTGGTTATAACCCAAAGTTTTCGCGATACACCTTTAAAAAACAATGCGTTTATTTAACGTTATTTTCGGACTTGACTGAGGCTCATCTTGCTTCAAACGTAGTCTCGGGTCTGAATGAAGATACGGTGTATTTGTACTGCCACAAGGAAGTAAGGCAACGCGATGATATATATATGTTTGTGTATTAATGTAAGGCATCAAGTAGGTGTTTTCCTAAAGACTTCTGCACAGCTTGTCCAGTACAATGTATAGTACATGGTCGTATAGTACACGGCCTTCCAACGCCGACCATGACTTGACTCTAAATTAGGTAAGTTAACTCAGTCCTCCTCGCAGATACTGGGTTCGTTCCCAGAGCATGCTATATAAAATTTGTTATGCTCCCTTGTACAGAATTGTACAGGTCTGTTTAACAAAGAAAAATAACATTCGGCAAATTATTTTTAAAGACGCCCTGGCATGTCTGGATTACTATTATTATTGTAACTGAAAAGCAATGTTAATGTACGAGTGGTGCCTGAATTAATATTTACCAGATAAATACCCTTTTGCTTTATAGCTGACGTTAGCTGCGAGCCAACCACACCCACGTAAAACGGAAACAAAGCTTTGAATACTGTAGATATGCATCAGAGACCGTTTGTGTTTGTGAATGAACCACTCTGACGGGTCAGGCAGATCTGGCGCTCTTCAGATTAGCGGCCCAGCAAGGAGCCGCTTCCGACCGTCCTTCTAAAACATAGCATTGGGCTAACACAAGGTTAGAACCTGCATTCATGTGCAGACTACAAACACAGATACTACCACTAACTGGTGCTTTGTATAGCAAGTCCGTTTTAGCCACGTGTTGGTGTGGTATACAGGAAAAATTCATACCATTGTGAAATGAAAATATACTTTTAAGATACCTGTGGTGAAATTCTTTACACCTCCCCCAACTTGCTCCCTGTAGGTGAGAGCAAGCAGGCCACCAAGGACAGCCACCCATAGCAGCATCCAGGGAGCTGGGGATTAAGAGCCTTGTAGAGGGAGCCACAGATTTGCCAAGGCCAGGTTCAATCCAGCAACCTTCCAATCATAAGTAGATGCTTAGCCCAATGGGCCTCATGCTGCCCCCTGTTGCCCCACACTCATAAAGTGAACAGATTAACTGATCTGATCATCTGGTCATCAGAATCCCTCTAGACCTTCAAGAAAAGCCATCTGACACAGGAACACCTCAGGTAGGTCATCCAACCAGCCTCTTTTATCATCTGCGAGTCCCTAGCTGATCTCTTGCATATCCCAAATGCTCTTTTTGCACTTTTGTTTCTCACCATTTTGCTCCTGTACTGTATGACTCTTGCTCCAGTGCTGACTTGCACTTTTCCCTGCTCACTCACTGGAAGCTCAGCCCAGCTTCACGAATGCCTAGGTGGCCCCTTGACTGTTGCGCAATCTGTGTAAATGTAACAAACAGCCACTCTGTCTGGAAGCCAGTTTTCTTGGGTTTTGATATAGTATTCAGGAAGACAAATTTTAATTCTCAATTTAAAGATTTATACTTGGTAACAGAATATTTCACATCGGAGAGTAACCCTTCACATTTCATTCATAAAGACATGCTCATTACCTAAACAGTCAAAATTCTTCACCAAATAACTAGATGAGTAGATCACCATCATTACAGTCCAGAGGAGTCCTGGTTATAACAATATTAGTTAACATCTTGGATATTTAGCATCCTCTGCTGGACATAGCGAGAACAACACCCGGAGAACAGAAGTCAGCCAGCAGGGGGCGAGCATCATTCTGCACATTCGGTCCTGCCTGCACATGTACTTGTATACCGCTGCACATAATGTGCCTATTACCAGTTCATATGAATAGCCTCGATCTACAGTATCATGCTGCGCTTCAGCTTCTTCCACGAGGGCATCTAGCCCAAACATAGCACCCCCCCCCCCCCCCCCATCCAGACAAGCGCTGTTACTGTACAAAGTGAGTTTTTATTGAAGTCAGAAATATGGAAGCAATGTTAACACCACATGTCAATGTCAAATTCACTCTTCTGGTATTTTAGTAAAATACAGCAAAAAATGAGCAGGATACTAAGTACATGAAACAAGGGGGGTTAAGGGGATAGATCAATCTAAAAGAGCATTTGGAAATTTGCCTAGTTTTAAGTGGCTATATTTCAGTTAAAGTTGTACGACATGGAAGTCGGTTACCAGCGATGTCTTGGGAAAACTTGGACAGAATAAACCTGCCAGTGCGGCTCCCACCACCTCCTTTGAAAGGCATGTCAATCACGTTCCCTCGATTTCTCCCATTGTCATTGTGCATACAGATATTACAAAAGCAAAAATGTCCCTTTAACCATCCATTTTCCATACCCTGTACTGGATAAGTGGCTAAAATCACTATCCTATTATCAGCTTTCCATACTTTTATGGAACGGATTCATAATCATTGTGGGTTCACTTTCACCCATCCATAAAATCCCTGTATTTGCACAATTCTCTGTACTCACCCAGTATAAGTTTCCCCTAATAATTTGACCCATATGGAGGAGCCTAACCAACGAAAGCAAACTTAGCATACATCAGACATTTAAAAAGAGATTCTTTAAGGCTTTGTCAAGGTTTGATTAACAAATAAATAAAACACTTAAGGTCTGACTTGAAACCTGAATAACGGGCAGGTGAGTAGTCCCTTAGACTTGAACCCAACAGCAACACAAATACTGTTTTTTAAATTTTTATTATTTACTCATCTCAGAAATAAAATCCAAATGGACAAACCGACCAGCAGACTCCTACTGGCTGCTCCTCCCTCAGCAGACACTGTCACCTGACACTAGTATGCCCTTATGCCCACGGAAGGCAGGATAGGGACCAGAGCTGCGTGCCGTGTAAGGAACGGGAATCCCACACTATAGAAAACCTGTTACAGAGCCAAAGTCGCTCTGCAGTGCTCACAAAGGCTGAGATCACTTCAGCCCTTTCATTAGGGCAACAGGCCCAAAATGCAATGCTTACATTACACAGATGAGTGAGTAGTTCCAACTTCCCAGCCTGCAATTTCCCAGCTTGGGCTTAAAGCCCTTTTTGGGACTTAACAGGCATAAATTGAACCAGCACCCAGCACAAAACCAAACACAAAGAGTCCTTCTACTAGAATTTTCTCTCAACACTGTAAGATGTCTGTTGGATCTGCATAGCTTCCTTAACTGCATTACCCATCAGACTTAAAGGAACTCCTAAAATGACATGGAAATCTATGTCTGTAAGAGAACATGCTGAACAGCTCTGGGGCATCATATTTGGTTTCCTTTGGGGTCTAAGACTTTTTAATACTATTGAGTCACACATCAACCAATTTGAAATAAAACACTTCCATGCAAAATACCCTCAAGAACAAAAAAAGGGAAACACACACAAAAATTTTAAGAAATTTAGCCACTGGTTAAAAAGAAGGGTGAGAGGCAGTCTGTACAGACCCAGTAAAAGAAACTCGAACTTTTCTGCATCCCTTCCTTACAGCTTTCCCACATTGACAGGTCCATGGAGGAGAAAGCAACAGTTATGATACTAACCATAGGTGTGTGATGCAAGAGGCTCCCTCTACAGGTGACTTGCTCTACTCCATTTAAGGCACAGGACAAAATACATCCCACCCATCAAAGGTCAAGCAAGATCTACAGACATTCTTCTCATCGCTTCCTCGCCTGTGTATGCAAGTTCATGACCAAGTAGTTAATACGTATAAACAAAAACCCACTATCATACAAAATAGTTAAATTCTACATTTGTTTTCTGGTTTTATCCTGACCGATTCTTGCAGATTTAACAGGCCTTGAGGTTGAGTTCAGACTAATATAAAAATAAAGAGAACAATAATGTAGTGGTGAGTGACTTGAAACCTTTAAAATAAATGACAAACTGGACATGATTTCTTTTTATACATTTTTGAAATAAAAGTTATATTGTCAGCAACAAGCAGTCATGAACAGAAGAGAAAGATGGTCTAAAGGTCAGAGGGAGAAATGCCAAGGTGTTAGATTAGACAGATGCAGTGGTTCAAGAGAGAGTGGGGGGGAGGGGGGACATTCAACTGCAGCATCTGCTCTTCCATCCTGTGACCCCAGTCCCACTGCTGATATCTACGTTTTCACTGTTGGGCTCTTTGACAGGCGTCTGCAAGGCAAACCAGAGGATGAATAGTTAAACAAAAACAAACAAAACCAAAATAACAGAGCAGTGAATCGAACTGGCAAATGTACAATTTTGCAAAAGCGCTCATGTGAAACCTGAGAAAATTCTGGGTACTTTTCCGTGAACTGTCACGCAGCGACATCTATCAGACAATGAAAGGCCGAAGCTCCTGTATAGCCTTGGGTTTCACATGGGCAGCCTGTCTATTAATCTGTGACCCTTAGGGGTTGTGTATGTCCATGCCGTAAGACCCACCTTTCTAAGTATGTCTTCTGCTAACGTGAGGAATGCCTTCTCGATGTTGATGTTAGCCTTGGCGCTCGTTTCAAAAAACCTAATGCCATGTTCTGCTGCGATCTGAAAGAGACGAGCAAAAGAGACTAAGTCATAGGTCGTCCAGCATCGGCATCCTACTACTGCAGGTTCCCCATTAACATTTCAGTTAAGTTTTGACATCACCAATTCCATTTTTAGACCCACTCCAGTGCGGCCTATCTACTCATCCAGAGTAGTGGTGATATACACACCAGCCAATCAGAAAGCTACACATAGTAATGGAATTCAGACTCACCAATCAGTGGAAATACAGTGGGGGTAAAATATATATAATTCCAATTATATGCAAAATCTTAAAACAACAGTGGCTCAGTAAAATTTAAAAAGTTAAATTGTTTCATTCATTTATTACAGTTTTTGATATTGATGACACCAGAATGATACACATTCCACAGCAGCAATACCAAGGTACCGGAGGAAACCAAGCCAGAAAGATGCGCCTATGTGGAACATCTAGGGCAGGGGAGTGAATGGACCACTGTGTGCATGCTTAACGGTCAGAATCCAGCCCAGTTCCTAGCAGCACTAAAGGCCACCCATCGTAAGCATCTGGCACAAAGCAGGACTGACCTGCTCTCCCTTTGTCTTGGCCACCACCCGCTTGTCCTCCATGTCACACTTGTTGCCTAGCAGCATCCTCTCCACGTCTTCATTTGCATGCTGGGAAAGGTTAACCCTTTAGGTATCAAATACTCGAAGAAACGGTCACGTTTAAACCATGTCCCTCTTCCTGCCCTGCATCGCAGGTGCAGGCACACACACACTCTGCCCACCTCGTCAATGTTCCGGAGCCACTTGCTGATGTTCTCAAAGCTCTTGGCGTTGGTGATGTCATAAACGAGCATGATTCCCATGGCACCCCTGTAGTAGGATGTGGTGATGGTGTGGAACCGCTCCTGTCCTGCAGTATCCCTGTAGTACGGGGGTTTTGGGAGAAACAAACACCCCACTGCTCATACATTTGTACAGGGGTTTAAGCCCCAACACTTTCTGTGCTAACACAGTGTACAATGGAAATGGTTTTTATGGTGTCATGTATGCATGTTTGCTTACTATTCATCAAAATTAACTTGTCACTTTGTTAGCAGCACACTGTTGACTTCAGGAGCCCCACTCCCTCAACAGTTCTGGCTGTACCATTGTTAGAAACTGAGCTAATTCTTGGCAGTGATCATTATCATTGTCTTGAGTGTTAGCCATGATTAAAAATGCCCCCCCCCCCCATCCAAACACTGGATACTCACCAAATCTGCAGTTTGATCTTCTTTCCTTGTAGCTCAACAGTTTTTATCTTGAAATCAATTCCTATAAAAGAAAAGCAAGACAACTATGAAAGATCTGAACCAATATGCTGATCAGAAGCATATGACACATGGAGACTCATGGCTCTCCATGTACGTTTTCAGATTCAACACTGGGAGGTGCTCTTCCCCTCCATCAGCAGCCCCATTCAGTTTTAAAAGTCCCCCCCCCCCCCATCTCCTAAATAAGAAAAAAACAAAAGCAGAAATGTAAGTGTAAATTCACAAACGGTCTTTACACTGCCTGGCATATTGGCACAAGGAAACCAGTACAAATCTGAAGAAAACCCAGAAAGGCCTGTGGCCAATAACACTAAAAGGCAGTGTGTGGCTTTGATGGTTAGGCCGCTGTTCTAGGGCTCGGGAGGTCACCGGTTCAAATCCCGTGGTCGGGAGAGTGATTTCAGCCCTTGAGCAAGGCCCCTTCACCCCAATTATTTTTTGGATAAGAGAGAGGTAAGGAACATGCATCGATTACAGCGCGTTGCCGCACCCACCACACGTCAAAGCACCTCAGGGATGAGAACCTGAGTGCAGCCATTTGGCAGGTGATACCCCAGCACCACACTAGTCTGAATGGACCAGCGAGTGTTTTTTTCCCCAGTGGCTGGAGTACCAATCCTGCCACCAACCCTCAAGTTTTCCCTGTAAGTTGGAGGACCTCCTTATAGGTCATACCCACTTCCGATTGCTAGCGGGGATCCCTAGCCTCAGAGCCACCATTCTGCCCTGATAAAAGAATCTGCCAAAAAAATAAAATAAATGAAAACATGCTTAAATCGGAACTATTTGTCTTTTAAATTAGATTCTTACATTTTCCTATTAAATTAGATTACATATTTGTGTGGGAAGGTCATGGCAAAGTGCCCAAATAAATCACTGTAGAGTGCAGTAAGCCAGTTTACTCATCAATAACCATCATACTATTTGGAGATATTACTGAATATCCTAATATGAAAAACCTTTTGGAAATCAAATATATTAAACCCTCAAACATCCAAGAGTTGACATCACACTAACCAGTTCAAATTCTTTCCCTTTTATTTATTTTATGCTGTTAACAGAAAACTCATCTTTGGCTGCAGTGAGTGACCAGACCCTCAATTCTATAAGTCTCAGAGTAGCTTAGCTTTCAAACAGGAACCAATTGTTAGGCCTGAATGGAGCCAGTTTGATTAACGAAGGACTTCTGGAACATTACCGACTATAGGAATGGGCCTCACACCCAGATACAGGATTTGACCAAGATTGACCTGCACGTTACACCCAAGTACACAATAAATGAAAAGACTGATGTGTATCAATACAAGAAGCACTACAGCAGTGTAATAACAGAAGTTTATTTATCAAATAATTATATGTTATTAAAACAGTTACCAAAAATATTTACCAAAGAGAATTTAATGATTGGCAAAACATGCCTAAAAAAAGTGGCAGATAAATGAAAATAATGTAAATATGCCCCACAAATAACACTCTGAAGTCAGACCCCCAGAATGGACGTCACATTCCGGATTATGGAAATGTCCGGCTGCAATAACACGACAGAAGGAGCAAGCCCACTGAAGCTTGTAGCGTGGAAACTAGCCTGCTCAATAGCTAGCGGGCTTTGTGTACGAAACGCCACGTGTGATTCATTTCATTTATTTATTTAGGACATGGCCTTCTGATCTTATCTACTACAACAAAACGCAGCATTTCCGAGCGTCCCCAAGCAGGACACTACTTTCGAGGCAACGAGTAGAAGAAAATGACTTCATAGATTGGAGTATGAAATGTGAGTTCAGTACTTAGGCATGACATGTGAAATCCCATGTCTCACAGTATAACCAGCTGTGGTTTAGGTGGGGCTTCTTGGAGACAATGGATAGATTCGTTTGCCAAGACCTGAGTCATTATCTTTCGCTGTAACTCACCATGAGACCGGATATATTTTATGCCACACCCAGGCAGACAGGCTGAAAATGGGCCCAGTTCGTCTTACTAGAATATTTCTTTGACATTACAGAAAAATGTTATGGACCCTGCAGACAATGGAGAGAACTAAAAGAGTGACTTGAGAAAGACTATGCAGAGAATGATGCCTGCTTAGAAAAGAAGCCAAGGCGTGTAATGGATTAGCTGGTTGATACTTTTTGGTGCGTAACAGCTGTCTAACACTTCACAAGAACCTGCCCAGCATTCAGAGCGAGGCTTGCTGTTGACCTCAGCAAGAGCACACATATGAATGGTAACTCATACTGGCAGAGATGGCAGCGTGATCAAACATGCAGAAGGCGAGCAAAGAAACATTCCCAGCTCTTACATGCCTGTCCCTTGAATGAATCAGAACTGCCTTGGCAAAGACGCCTGGTGTCTTGCTGCTGTTCAGATAATCAATCTTCCAAAGAGAGGAATTGGGAAAAGTTCATCCTGTTTCCTCTTCACCTTCCCCTCTGACTACAACAGTGGCTAATTAAACCAGTTTCTACACAAAGGGAGAAGCTGCCTCTGGAACAAGGAAAACATGACAGAACTATAAACTTTCCCTGTAGCATCAATCTCGATTTTTCATATTTGAGAGAGTGACAATGTGCCTCTATACGTGTCTGGCCTTTGCTAAAGAGGAAAACAGCAATTGAAAGAACACAAAAAGCACATTTTTTTGCACTGAGTGAAAAGTGACTGGATTTACTCAATCTCTTGAATGCCATATGGTCACATGCACAGTATATTAAAAAATGAATGACTCTTTAGAAGCTGCATTAACTTAAGGGATGTATTAAGACATCTTGACCACTTGAAGAATGTCTAAATGCGGTGTTTGATGCTTGCATGCATAACAAAACAAACCAAATACTGATCAGTTCACCTTAACATCTGACCAAAATGCAATGTCGCTATTACAGAGCAACTCCCAAAGAGGAGAGCCAAACTCAAGCTTGAGCATACAAGTAGGAACAGACAATTAATGGTTTCAGATTTTCAGTCTTATAGGGGGAAAATGCTAATTTAGACCATCTTAACTTACTGTGCGTCATCAAAATGTGTGACATTAGCAAGATACCAGAAATAAAATATTAAAGTGATCAAGAATAAGAAATGTAAAGTCAGCAAATGTTTGGATATTTACTGAGTTTCACATGTATTTGGAACAGGTAGAACAGGTTGTGCACATCACATGCAGCTATGAGTCAGTATGCATGAGATACTTAACTGGACCATACCAATACAAATTAGGCTAAGTCCGTGTACAAGCCCCAAAACTAGACGATACCATCAGGAACTAATAAATGCCTAAAGAGGCAAAATAACCACATTGTCCCCCAATCATTTCAGCAATACTGAATGCCCTTCTTACAAGGTGTCAGAGGCTGACAGAGTCAGAGCTTGCAGTAGCTGCTTTAACTGAAAAGCAATCAGGATTAGACATTGCAAGCTACACAAGTTCCACATTTCATAATACTCTTTATAGTAGTAACTATGGGCCGTGATATTGTTACATCTCCATCTAATCATGACTTGCATACCGATTGCTTTTTCTCAAATCATCATGTTTCAATAATTGAAGCCAGCTGGAGAAAAGCTTCTCTGTGCTAATCCTAAATTGCTAGAAGAGAAGCATGAGGCAGGTGTTATCCCAAAGGGCCATTTCCTAGAAACTAGTCTCATTGCTGTATTTATTAATGTTGATCTGTTCAAATTGTCCATATAAAAAAATTACACAAAGTAGTAATTGGAAATAATATAAACATGAGACTCCTTAAGTGGAGAGTTAAACAGATGTCCCCTCCACGGACTTCACCCATGCCTGAATCCTGGAAGAGGGACTTTCTGGTTAAGTATTTTAAGACTCTGAGTAGCCCTCTATATACGCTGTGAGACACCACTGCTGTATCAGCAGTTGACACCGACTATCATGTTTGAGTGTAACAGTGAAAGTCAAAGCATTTCCCAGGAAAAGTACCCGTGCTTACAAACAAAAGCTACACAAAATCCCCCTTCTAAAAGGCAAGAATGCTCACAGACAACTGACTGCTTCTGTAATTCAGACAAGTACTTATTAAATATAACCCTTATGATTATCAGATCTGCAGCATATTACAGTAATTATCTTGATATGTAAACATGCCTTACAAACCTTTATACCCAACTATATCACATGGGGAAGAATAATGTGCCGTAATCCATGTCTATAGAACGATCCTGTTTATTTGAAAATACAGCAACCCCAAACAGCCTCAGTTCATGTCAGAACCACACTCATACTGAACATAAAACACATCCTGGAAAATATCTATGGACTGGAATGCAAATACCCAAACAAAGGCCATCAAATACAATCCAAAATCCAAACACATTAGTTCCTGAACGTGGTTTTCACAAAACCAACAACATAAAATCATGACCTGGAAAAATCCCAACTTCCACATTCAATCCACATCTCCTCATAATGCTCATTAAAATTCAACACTAATCACTTATTTACACAAAGCAAAACAAGGCGACATTCAAAATGACCACATATACAGTTAAGATATTACTGTTGAAACGGCTAATAAAATAAATATGGGGCGGAACTACGAACTTCCATTAAATGCTGGTGAAAACGACACCATACTTCCAGCTAATGTCTGGGCCAACCCGAAGCCAAAGCACATGCGTATATTACAATGTGTGTACATCCATGTCATCGGTCATCAGCCCGAGTTATTCCTACTGCGCTCTTCTAATGCACACTTTGCAGTGATCACCGCCCAAGTGATTTAAACGTTTTAAATTCCCGAATATCTGCTTCGGCTCACCGGCTCCAGACACGGCTCTTCAGGACACCCCCGCGCATGCGCAGCCCGGCCCGACACAGATCCATTTGCGCTAGAGAGTCCCGACACAATGTACTGCACATACATGTCAAAGCAGCATTCGGCACGGCCAACACCCGACCATAAGACAAGTTTATAAAGCGGCCAGTAAAGGAGCCGAATGCTGTTAGCGGGCCAGGCCACCCGTCATTAAAATACCCTGAAACCCTGGGTGGATTTAGCCCTCCTCGCATAAGCATGCTGTAGTTAACCCATAATAACTATCAGCACGGCTGGTTATAAAACTAGTTAGGCGGCGGTGGAGCCAGCCAGGGCGAAGCGGATTAAATTTTACCAGGCTGTGCCGGACGGGGAACGGCGCTGGCTGGTCCGGCCGCCAGCCGGTGCAACCCAAGACGCCGATAAAAGTTTAAGTTTTTATTGTAAGATATGTACAGAGCGGCCTTTATGGGCCGGTTGCCCGAGGCAGCACCGAACTCGCACGGACACCCTGCCTTCCGCCAGCTCGCTTTCGCTGTTCTCTTCTCGGGCGGCCGACCGGAGTCTCACCTATGGTGGATATGAAGGTGGTGTTGAATGCGTCGTCGGAGAAGCGGAACAGCACGCAGGTCTTGCCCACGCCCGAGTCTCCGATCAGCAGCAGCTTGAACAGCAGGTCGTACGTTTTCTTCGCCATGGAGCCTCCGGTCGCGAAGCTACAAGGAGCCGGTTGGTGGAGCAGGCGAAGACGTCGAGCTGGCGTGTGTGAGCGGGCCGACGCTGCGCGTTACGATCAGCCGGGCCGCCCTGGTGGCCAGGCGGTGCCGGGGTCCCTCTGACTGATGCGCCTTCCCGAAGTGGAGCCGGGCCTGAGGCCGTATTTCACACCCAGCGGCGTCTCCCTTTCCCAGCCTCTCTCACGCACTGCTGGGACAAAATGGCGCCCCCCTCCTCTCTGGCCGACTTACTCCTTCACCCGGGTAGCACGTTAGTTCTGATTCCTAGCGCTGCCCGACATGCCAACCCGCGGTTTTCGGCCCGGTATCAGGAGCTACAGTTAAATTCGCGTCCTTTAAAATTAACGTAAAGACAGAGAAGAAACCGCTGCCTTCGGATGGAGTTTCCCCCACCAAGGCGACTCCCTAGTTTAATGCCACGCCTAGACCCCGCCCCAGCCTTAGCTATTTAATTTTTTATTGGCTCTCCGCGATGCACATCAAAGTGACATTTGACTGCGATTCGCAAGATGATCAGCCATCACAAATCGAGCCAAGGTTCTCGGGGCTGAACAGAAAAGGCCATATGCAACTGCGGTTCAGTCTCCGCCATGTTGGTTCTAACGGAGCCGTTCGGCAGCGACAGGAGGTCGGCCGAGATTGAGCCGAAATGGCCGTTCCTACAACGTCGACTGACGAGTGGCGCTCTCAAGTCCTGTTTTTTTTGACGGTTTGACAGATACAGATTTGAGTCTGGCTCGGTGGCGTCATGTGCGCCGTGAGGCGCAGGCGCGTCCTGATATAGACGCGGAATTTCACGTATTCGCCATGATTTGAAGCACCTTCCTTAGCGCCGGGTATCCGGAACAGGTCAGGCGGCGGGTCGTGGTTTTTTACCCTCGTTAAAATCTGAAAGCGCAAACCGAGAAGTAGATGTTCGTCCTTCTACGTGCATAAAATGGACGCGTGAGCTGTATAAAACATGATCACTAGATCCGTATATTGTACTTAAGTAAATTGTTGTAGTGATAGGTTTTGTGGAGCACCTAAACAGTTTAAAGACAGAAGTCAATGAAGACATGCATGAATTTGACCAAACGTACATCATATTAAAAGTACATTACAGTAATAATGACAGTTTAAGTAGTTCATAACATTACAAATTGGGATATATGTAAATATAACAACAGCATAAATTTACATCAATTATTCCGTCAAATCGACAGGCAGATATATACACATCGAAACACCGCTATTGTCTGCCTCAGAATAACCTTTGACCTTTTGACGTCTGATTGCAAACCAGAAAATAAAATGATGTTTACTTTACTAATCTAGGTAAGCCCCGAGTAAATACAGTATGTCTGAATGATGTAACAAGATTCTTAGAGCAGTATGACAGCACAGACTGTAGCTCTCAAATGTCAGTTTCTTTGTTCCTCTACTGGAAGAGTCGTACACCCTTACTTACTAATTTCTTCAGGATTTTAATACTTGAATGACTAACCAGTAGTTTCAGTTTTCACATTTTACAACTCTGCTGGTGTACTGAACCAATCCTAGGAGTCACCCAGCCTTTTGGTGAGGTGACAGTTGGGGTCCCTGCCCTCGGTTTAGGCAACTGGAACTCAGATGTTGCCACAAACTGCCCCAACCAGGGCTGGCCCTGGATGTACTGCTGCACTAGGAGACTTGAGCATACCAGTTAATTACCAGTTAATTATATCATTTTATATAATTTACTTATATTAAAAATATTTTGGTAGCACAGAGCATATGGCTGCTAAATATCTAGCTAGTGTTTATTTCACATGAAATATTAAAACTAGTGTAAATAACTAATATCACGGGAAGAAACCAGAGGTATTCAATTTTTTTTCACTTGCTCTTTGGTTTGGTGTCTCCTAATCAAATGACACCCTAGGTGATGACTTATCATGCCCATAGGGCGGGCTGGCCCTGGTCCCAGCTAGACAGAATTCATGGTATCAAAGATAAAAGAAAAAACATTGACTTCTTGGAAAAGAGAAAAAAAACTATAAACACACTGCAGATGAAGGATGCGCTTGCATCGTGTTTGTCTTCGACACCAACATAAAAAAACAACTTATTATAATATCCACCTTATACCCACCTGAAGAACAGCAGAAACATCTGAACCATCAATGGGAATTTAACAGATGTTAAATTGGATACATTTTCTAGGAGTCACCTGTCAAAAGCCGGACCTGTATTAAATCTAATGCCTCAGTAATTAAGGATGAGTAAAATGTGGGTCATGTCATTACATCGAAATCAAACTAAATAAACAAAGGTGTTATATATAGAAGGTGGTTGCAAATTAGTACCTATTTTTACCAAATGCTACAATAAGTTAAGCAGATGTATGTGAGCTACTACTAACTTGCTACTCTCACATTTGTTATATTAGACAGAATTGTGGCAACTCTGGAAAATGAAATGAGTCACTGCAAATTGGAATTAAAACTTCAATATATATTTCCTGTGTTCATTGAACGTGGCAAATAAGCGGTGACAAACTGCACGTTTGTCTCAAATGATGCAATGTCAAATGTATATTTTAAGAGGACCCTTGTAGGCCTCATTCTCCCTTTCTATAAATTCATATTTTCTGAATATGTCCTGAACCAAACTGATCAGTTGGTGGGAGGAATGAAAGTAAGCAGCTCATCGTTCAATACATTTGACTGTGAACTTGAACAGCTGTAGAAGCAATATTGCCCTCTATTGTTCAAAACACAAATGAATCCACAATAACTCAAGTATGTGATAATGCTGCAGCAGAAAGTCATTCTGCAGTGACGCCTCTCCCTGTCTTAGAGTACATCCACATTCTATAACTGTTCATCCTGTTCAGGGTCCCAGGAAACCCAGGGGACACCCTGGACCAGATGCCAGTCCATCACTGGGCAGACACACCCACACAGTGGACAATTTGGAGAGATCTAAGTTGCACGTGTTTGGACTTAAATGCTACTATTTTGTGGCTTTCCTTTTTATCTACTTTGACCAGTTTACTACTGGGTGCTCTGGAGTATTTCCTCTTAGGTATCTGCTGTAGATGAGCTCTTACTGGGACCAGAACCAAAGATATATGAAGTTGTAACGAGTTTGTCTCAGAGCTTAACTGGTACAGAATCAGTGTAAATCCTTTATGATACGCTGCAGTTTGCCTGGGATTTCACATATATCAATCAAGTGAATCATGTCAGTTATTTTACTATTGTTTGCAAATAAATATATTGCCTGATTTAGATGGGAGACAAGTTTCTGGGAAAACAATCTTAGTAAAATAAATCTATTAAAAGATATGATAGTATATAAATAGTCATGTGGGAAGAGACGTTTAGGAACAAGTTTCTGTAGTTAATTTCAACTAGTATTAAAATAGTTTATTCATTGTTGATACAGGATTAACTCGATATACACTACCGGTCAAAAGTTTTAGAACACCCCAATTTTTCCAGTTATTTATTGCAATTCAAGTTGTTCAAGTCCAATGAATAGCTTGAAATAGTACAAAGGTAAGTGGTGAACTGCCAAAAAAAGGTAAAACTGAAAAACAATTTACATTTCAGAATTATACAAAAGGCTTTTTTCAGTGAACACAAAATGGCTTAACAATTTAAAGCTGTTCTGCAGCAATGGAGGTCGATCAAGCCTTGAAAGCTGGTGCTACTAATTCCCACAGGTGGTCCAACTTTTCCGGATTACTTACGACCCCCTCTGTCTGCATGAAAGCAGTGTCGGAACACACTGTGGTACCATACCCTTGTCAGCATCAGTTGAACAGTATTGTACCTGCAGAACGTAGTGTGTTGCTACAAAAATGGCGAGAAAAAGGAAATTAACAATGGAGAGACGGACCATAATAACACTTAAAAATGTATAGGTCTTTCCTAAAGAGAAATCAGCAAGTCTCAGTTTCAACTGTGAAGAGAAGACTTCGAGCTGCAGGTTTAACAGGATGAGTTGCAGCAAGAAAGCCATTGCTAAGACAAAGAGGCTTGCCTGGGCCATGAAACACCGCCATTGGACTAGGGATTAGTACTGGGCCCGTTACTGTTCACTTTATATATGCTACCCATTGGTAACATTATTAGAGATCATGGTGTTGGGTTTCATTGCTATGCGGATGATACACAGTT
>JAODKC010000043.1:16966027-17034755 GCA_026777985.1 Mormyrops attenuatus
CCCCCCCCCCCCCCCCCCCCCCCCCCCCCCCCCCCCCCCCCCCCCCCCCCCCCCCCCGAAGAGAGAGGGTTAAAAATTTAAATTTGATATTTTCAATGTAGATGTTTCATCAAGATAATAGTTCTGTGAAAATAGGAGTGGTATTAGAGGCAGACTTGTTAACATGATAATCATTTACTTCCTCGGAGGGTTACCTGAAAGCCAGGGTTCTCAGCAGAAACTAAAGCTCTCCTCCGGGTAAGGGGATATGACCCGCACTGCTGGTGGTGTGCCGTACGCGCTGACAGCGGAGATGAGTTTAGGATTACACTAATTAATATAGGACTGGTTAAGCGGGACAATGGAGATGAATCTGGCAGAGAAATTCTGTATGAATTATTGATTATGCCCACTGACAGGGCTGCAAATTATCATGAAGACCACCTTTGGCCGTTCAGGCGAAAAAACAAAGCACCTTCCTCTTCATCTATGTCTGCCTGTTGACTGTTCTTCCGTTTTTCGCTCGGATACTGGAAACGTGCCAGAATGAAGTCAAGTGCATCTTGGTTTAACTGACTTGTCAGTTTAACTTATTTTGTGTACTTTTTCAAGGAACTGAACTGTCCCGGGAACTGAAATATACATCCTAAGCATACTGTCAGTGTTTATTACTGCAAAAATGAAGCAAGTATGACTTCTGCAGGGTTAAAAAAGAAAGAGACAGTCTGCAAGAAATTGTGTTTACGTCACTGTCTCTGCGTGATTCATTAGGTCAGTGTTTTGCAATCCAGTCCTCGGCGACCCACAGTTGGTCCATGTTTTTGCTCCCTCCGAGATCCCAGCCAGACAGTCCATATTTCCTTCCAAGGACCAGATTGGGAAACACTGCTTTAGGGGATAATTTAGCAACAAATCAGGGTTTTCTCAGCATCTTAACCCGAGGCTGCGTGGATCCTAGGAGATGCATGCTAAATGTAAACCACTGACCCATGCTTTATCTCTTACATGGTGAGCAGAGTCTCCACCTACAGCAAACACTAATCTGCACTAGTGGCATAACAAGTGGAGTATCAGAACACACCTGTCCAAATGGTCATTGGCAGTGTTGCTTTTAAAGAACCAGTACTTTTTGGAAAGGACCACCACTTACCAAAGAGTTAAACCTTTTGTCTGTCAAAATAAACCCCCGAAACAACCAGGCTAAACCACATTTATTAGAATAGAAACACCAACAGTAAATCCAAGGACACCAGCCATTTTGCACAAAACATTACAAAAGACATATACAAGGTTAAGCAAACATCCTCAATGACTTACATGCCCTAAACATCCCTGGTGTGTGGTACTCCTTTTTTCAGTCCTTGCTCTATTTTGCGGTCTCTCATTTGGCCTTCAGGCCACCTGCTGGTGACTGACTGTTATTGCGGGTATAACAATTCGTGTTTCTTTTTTTCCTACGGCCAAACAATGGCCGTGTATAACGCAGTGCTGAGACAGAGCCCAGGTAGCATGAATGTGTCACTGCAAGAGCACAGGTGACACCGTACGCCATCATTGGCAGTTCTAGCGCAGGAAAATGTCCCTGCTTCCATCCCATTAAATGCATTTTTGCTGACCCTGTCGCATGACAGTTACGCACTGAGACCCACGTCCTGCCCCGCCAGCATTTTGCAAACGCCTAGAAATTGCCGCGAGGGGACCCGCGGTTCTTCTGATGCGTGAGCGCGCTGGCGCGTGGGCACTGGTTCGTGATACAGGTGTGGACGGTTGACGTGGCTTGGCTGCCATGCTATGTTTGCTGTCAATATGCAAACAGCTGCCTCAGTGACACCTTGGGGCCTTGTCGTTGTGCCGCTTTTCATTGAGCACAACGGTACGTGTCTCGCTGGTGCTTCTTTACTGCTGTATATAAGTACACCAAGCTGATCTGCGGCTCACTTCGCCTCAGCTTGGGAGCCGTCCTTTCTCAGAACACGAAGCCAATCCTATTACTGCTCTGATGTCACTCTCCTACATTTGTTGTAATTATGTGTGCGGACGACGGGACAAGACCATCTCTGTATTACAGCTCTGCACAGTCAAGAAATAGAATAACTCGCATTTTAATTGTATTGCAAGCAAAATGCACACGATGCATTGTAAATACTGAAGTTCTTTGAATAGTTTTTTTTTGTAAAATAATTAGGATTTTCATATTTGTGCGTAGTACTTTTTTGAACGCCTTTGTTGCACGCCTCACCTTAATCTCGGATGATCTGAGTGACTCCCGAATGCACAGGAAAAGCAGCTGTAGGGAAATTCAGGAGAGGATACGAGGACCAAAAAGGCTTTTTCTGTTTCTATGGCAATGTGTTTGACATGAGAATGGATTTCTGTGGCTCGCCTCCTTTCTCTTTATTTTGTATATTTATTTATTTCTCTTTTCGCTACCATTTTATGCTATCCTATGAATTCTGCTTGTCTGTAAACTGATGATGGAAATGAATAACGAAAATTAAGCGCTACAAGAGAAAGCCTAATAAACGTACACTGAAAAGAGACGTCCTCTGTTTTTGTCTGAACCGTGTCTCTGAAGAGCATCAGGAAGCAGCAACTTCTCTTAACTTCTCATCAAGTACAGAAAAGTTATCTGCTTCATTTTTTTCCCTTCAGAATAGTATACTTTCTAAAGCCACTATAATTGGTCTAAACGATTAAATATCCATTATTAAACGAATTGTCAGAATGCAGCGGTGTGAAAACTACTCCAACCTGGGAATCGTGGCCACCCCTGTTGCCACCCCATATAAAAAAGTAAATGAAAACAAAATATTCAAATTCAAATAACTTTATTTGTCCCAGAGGGGCAATTAAAGGCACACAGGGCAGTTGAAGATGGACAGTACACAATGACATAAAGTGCAACAGTATTTGAAAGATTATGGATATGGATTATTTTAGGTTGGCGCCTCATCCTGGGTTGTTCCCTGCTAGGCTCCGGACCCCCACGAACTTGCATGGGACATGCAGGTACAGATAATGGATGGATTACGGTCTAATCTGAACGGTAGAAGAGACACGGTGCGTCGTGGTCGCCATAAATATATATAACTGCCCTCTAATTACTACCCCAATCAAAATGTTCTGTAGGCGCCACTGCTGTGATTCTTTCTCACCTCTACCCCGCAGCCTATATGGTGAAATGGGTTTACAGAAAATACAACGTTTATTTAATAACAACTGGAGCGCAGTCCACGACGGGATGTGTGAGCGTGTTCGGGTGATTCTCATTACGAGGAACAACATCGCCACCTGGAGAAATAAGAGTGAATAACAGAGTATTTCGCCTTAAGTAAAAACAACAAATCTAAACACTTTTAATTTTCGTATAATAAGCACAAACAGGCCTACAACTGACATAAAAAAACAACTGAGACACATTCATTGTCCATACTGTTAAACAGTAATGCTTTTATTCCCTGTGCTATTGATAATTGTTAATTATCATTTGACCGATTTTTAATATAGCGTACATTCACCACATTAAATTATTTTCCAAAATGTATTTAAACATCCTTATATGAGTTGCAAATAAACTTACAAAACAATATTTCTAATAACGACAATATAATGTTGATATTCATGTTTATTACGCCCAAAGCCTGAGTAGGTTTACTTTATACACTAATGTTGTTTTGCACGCCCACGGCGGCAGACCCTGTGGGGGGCAGCTGTCATTAGTACAGTAAGGTGACGTAACCCCTCGGGTCACATGACCCGCTGCTTACAGTAAAAGCCCAACATGGCAGCGGCGGCGGCGGTTTTCCCACTGTAACCGCGGCGACGTTTCCACGAACGCGGCGAGGCAGCCGAGCTGCAGACATGAGGGAGAAGCGGAGGAGGAAGAAGGGCAGGACGTGGGCTGAGGCTGCCAGGACGGTGAGCGGACCCTCGAGAGCGCGGTTCCCGCTGGCCGGCCGACCGGCCGCCCGGGCCTCTCCGTGCCCAGCGTCCGCGTCCCGCTTTCCTGCGGTGATTCGGCGGCACTCTGTCCGGGGCGCTTCGGGGTCTAATTCGGCAGAAATGCGGCAGGACCGCGAGTCTGGGCGCTCCTGGGACGTTCCAAGCGGGCTGCGAGGGTGCTCTGTTGTTAAAGTGCGCTGTCAGGGCGAAACACGGACAGCCGCTGTGAGAAAAGTGCAGAAAAATACTGAGCGGAGATCGCCCGGGAGTGGTCGGCCGAGCGGCGGGAGCGAGCGCGGGAGGGCCGGGGATCTTCAAGCTGTTGCATGTTACAGTGCGATAGAGTCAGAGACCGTCGGTGCGGGACTTAAAACAGTGTATCAGTTTCATACCTGAACTATTATACTACGGACGTGACACTAAACTGTTGTTATCAGTGCTGTTCTTTAAGCAGGTACATGTAACAATATTGTACCTTTACTAATTATTACAGTACCGGTCCCAGTCGATGTGGCGCCCTAGGCGAGCACCACCGTCGGCAAAGTGAAATCGGCTGGCAAGACGGCGCCCTAGGCGGCCGCCTATGTCGCTTATAAGATCGACCGGCCCCGAAATTACTATATTATCAACGCGCTACTTTAAACGGTTACATTATCAGCGCGGTACATTAAACTGTTATATTCTCGACGTGGTCTCAGTAAACAGCCCGGTACTTTAAAGTCAACACGGCTATTAACCGGTAACTTAACTTATCGATTCTCTTCACCGGTTACGTGTAACGGTCCGATCATTTAACCGGTTACATTAATAATCAGTTAAAATTAATTTCCAGAGTTTCTATAGTGGCCACATTCAGTGCGCATGGATAAACGTGATATAATAATAATAATAATAATAATAATAATAATATCATCTATTTGAGTTGTTTATAAAAATGTCGAGTCTTAACCAATGTCACGGTTAAGTTTGTCTACACTCGGATGATCCAAGGGAGTTGAAAGGGATTTTAAAGGTGCTTGATTCGGTAGCGTGAGGTTTGCCGGAGTATTCCAGTCTGCGTTTTGCTAAAATCACACCTCTGTCAGAATAACTTTATTTTTTCGTGTTTTTTATCATTAGAATTTAATTTTGTGCCGTTCCTGGATCACCGGGTAAAATTATAAATAAGAATTGTCTGAAATATATTTTTACCATTGTATTTTAGCTTGCATAAATAACTTTTGCATACATTACCATTTGTTGCCATCTAATGAATAGCAATGTAAAATGTCATAATGGCAGTATTGACTTGTATTTATCTTAAATCATAATATGCGGCTATTTACATTAAGGATGTGGAATGTCATATGAATATATACAGCTATTTGCTTAGAACAATCTATAGCTTCTTTTGAGGTGTGATCACATATGATCATTTGCCGTTTAATATCTTCCCCCCTCTCCCTAATGCCACGTTCTTCACTGGAGCGCTAACGTGCCTCATCCTGGCCGACCTGGTCCGTGTGCATTCCGTGTGTTTCCGTAGCTGACCCCTGTGAGAACAGCTCTGCTGTTTCCTGGCTTCTCTGAGAGTCCACTCTGTGTCTCACAGGGCTCAATTCTGGCTGTGTTTCTCTTTACGGCTCATTTGTCACTGAAATGTGAAAACCTAAAACGATTCTTTTACTGCATGTGTTCTTGTTATTGATATAGTTATTAATGATTAGCGTATGTATTGAGATGAATAGTTTGTGCCTAACCCCGTTGACCCCTCCTGCGCCCCCGCTGTCCCCCACTGCCCTGTACCTTTACATCCCACAAAAGCATCCGGTTACTGGAGTGCCCTCCAGGCTGCCAGGGAGGCCTCAGATGGCAGTTGAGAGCTCTCTGAAGACACGTGCCAACCACAGAGGTCACGTAGCCTGTCACTCGCCAGCCCCGCCATGCTGCTTTTGGGCTGTTGCCACAACAACCCTTTAAATAAACACAGTGTAGGAACTGGGCCTGAATGGTGCGGCAGCCCAGAGCGGCACTTGCATGACCATCCATAACGTCCTCCTGTTAAGCAGGTACTGGGGTCCAGGGCTTTCTGTAAGTGACACCTCCTGTAACTCAACAAGTAGCAAATGCAAAAGTCATGCTTTCATATCCCAGGGAAAACACATACACTAATGGCCAAAATTGTGGAAACGCTGAGCATTTTTGTCATTACTACACAAATATTGGTGGTAATTTTTATAAACAATCGAAGAAAGTTACAAATATCATATATTTGATGATTAAATAAGTAACTGGAATAAAGTTCTACAATCTCTACAAATTGGAAGTGTCTCCACAATTTTGGCCACTAGTGTATGTTGCAGCCCTTCCTTCTGGTATAAGTTGCTTTGGGTAAAAGCCTCTGATAAACATTTATCTCATTGTTGTGCCTAACTGGAGCAATGTAATAAAACAAGCACAAACAGGCTGGGTCAAACTCAGCAGCCTTCACTCTCATCACGAGCAACTCAGGGTGTAATATCTGCTAAATAATCATTTAAACAGGATGATACTTTATAAGCACTAATCCTTCAAACTTCAGAGGCCTGATGATACATTAGGCCTGTTGTTTAAGCAAAATGACAGCCGCAGATCAGTTAAGGGGCTTTTGTTGTCTGATCGTGTTCATTACAGCTTCTCATTATCAAGCTTCTCTTTGTGTCACTCGGTCCTGGTCATACGTGATACACGTGTGTACAGAACACCCGGAACATGCTAACGGAATCTCGCGAAGCGACCCGTTCCAAATAAAAACGCTCATCTGGACCTTGCAGCGAACTAGGCAACCTTCAAAACTGAATGTCTGAGCTGAAGTTTATCATGAGGGAAAATACCTAGGAGGGTTCTCCTGTCAGAAAGCCACCACTGTTTTTGTTTTATTGATGGATGGATACTTGTCGATACTTGTCTTTTTGTGGTTTCGTGTGTATGATTGGCTTGGGATGATCCTCAAAGGGATTGATATCATTCCGTAGAAAAAGGAGGTGTCGTGTGCACAGCCCAGACAAGCCGTGCCTTCCCAACGGCCTTGTTCGTCACTTATCTTCTGTTTGACCATGGGCGTGGCTCCTCAGATGTGTCCAAGATTCGTACACTGACAGCGTGGGGTGGAGGGGAGCTCAGAGACTTAACTATTCTGACCGAAAACTGGCAGCTCCACCTGTCTTGGGCCATTATGATGCACGGTAAATATTAGCAATGTAACTGTGCGACCGGACGAGCTTCAGTATTTAGCCGTGTGATCTGTCGACAATAAGAGTATCTCCAGATATCTGTTTCTGTTTGTCGTACTCAGAGGAGCCACGGCGCGCACTGGATCAGCCCATAGTTTACAGATAACACCATGTGTCTGGTGGTTCTTAGAAAAGCAAACAGGCGGTGGCCTAGCTGCTCGGTTCTGTGAGCTTCATGCTCCCATACCTTCCTCTGAGAATTTCTTTCTCTCTCTGCATAAGCAAATAGCTATACCACAAAACTGTTGTCATAACAGGAACTCCCTCTACTGTCCCAGAAATAGGGCTCACCTTCTAGCCCAGGCGTAGGGAACCTGATCCATGCAGAGCCGGTGCGGGTTTTTGGGATGACCTTTTAATCGCCAGTGACAGTGGGTCCCCGGGACTGGAGTTGAGAACCACTGCTTTATTATTGGCTGATTGAGAGGTCATCCCAAAAACCCGCACCGGCTCTCCATGGATCAGGTTCCTTATCCATGGTCATGGATTAAAATCCCATAGAGTACACCTTTTAAAAAAAAGTTGTAACTCTTCCTTGTGCTTTCAGTTGGAGTGGATGGAAACATGAGATACATTTAACCAATTTAATATCTGTTTCACATTCTGTTCATCCATCTGTTTTCTGTACACTCGCCCTCCATTGAAAGCGGTGTGCAGTTTAACTCCAATTCACCTCAGCATGTTTTTGGTCTGTGGAGGGTCACCAGCGTACCTAGAGGAAACCCCAAAATGACCCAGGCAGAACATGCAAACCCCACATATATGGCACCCTGGCAGAGATTCAAACCCAGGTCCGTGGTCTTGATTTGAATAAATTCTTGTTATTGTTGTAGAGCAACATTCTAAAGGGAGCCCTCAATAGGGAATATGGTATACGCGCCAGATAACGCATCACAGAAACGTGTCCGACATATACATCTGTGTTTTGATTAGCATATGAAGGAAATGATGTTACTGCATTAGGTATACAATGTGTCTAATGTGTAACAATGTGCAACAATGTGTAAAAGTCTAACAAAACGTCTTCCTTTCAGGGAAATTTTGGGCATAACAAAAGGTTCTTTTGTTGTTCCTTCTGTGTGGTGCACACTGTAACACCCGCTCTGTGCATCGCCTGTGTCTGTTTGTAGGATGAGCGTTGTCTGTTTATTAGATAAGAGCTTCTGGGTCTAGATTGAGATCCTGAGTCCTGGGAGCATTTCTCTAAGGTCCAGCTGTGCTGTGCTCCCTCATGGAGACAGCGCCTGACTTTAATTAAAACACCTGCTCGCCTTCTCCGCAGAGCAGAATAGAACAGCGCGGCTGTAATTGCAGGCGTTTGGGTTGTCGCGAGACGTTTAGCTGCAGCGGGAAGCTAGCAGCTTCCCCTGTTTGTGATGCAGCGGCATGCTCACCGCCCATCTTTAAAATAGCGGCGGTTTCGGCGGCCCAGCTTGGACCGGGCTCGTCCTTAATGCGCAAAGCTGCTTTTCCCCATAACTCGGGCGAAGCCCATTACCCGGCTAATGAGGATATGGCAAAGCTGAGCAGCGGGTCTGGAGAGTGGTGCCTCGCGCGGGCCTTAATCGCCAGGGTGCCGTGCGCAGAGGAAGTGACTCACTCCTCCTTCCAGCCTGAGTGCTCCCTCTCCTGTTCCAGGGCCATGGCTCAAATTGAGGCTCGCAGCTGGGGAGTTAGAGCGGCGGGGCCGTGGCCAGCTGCGTCATCTGCTGTAGACAAAGGCAGGGCCCTTGGCGGGGGGGACTCCTGGCCCCTCGGCGTCACAAGTACACTGATGTTTAACAACCTGCCAGCTGTGACCCCGCCTGCCATTAACATCTCACCGAATCGTCCTTAGCCATGTGGCCTCCACGTCTGATAAACTTGTTTCCTTACAGCCCAGGGTTCTTCTGCTTATTTTGTTTATTTTAAGGTAAACCATGGTATAGTGCGCTAGGTGCTTAGCTTACTCAGACACCGTTTAAGTATGTAGGAGCTATCACTGAGTTCAGGGTGATGTCAGGGTTAAACAGGGAAAGCAAAATTTGCCTTGGTATTTTACCCATGTAAATAAACTGTGCCAATTCAGCCATTTTTTTTTCCCATAGCTACTTTAATACCACTTATCCCCAGTAGGGGGCAGAAGGGGGAAAAGTATTGTAATTATTTAAGAAGTTATAATTTGATTCCTGCTGTGTTACTGGGTACCGACAGCTGTTTTTTCAAATTATTACATTGCGCTGTTTAGTCATAACAACTGTCTCATTCAGTGTCAGTGGCCCTCTTTCTGTGGCCTTTATATGCTCTGATTGCTGTGAGGCTGTGAGAGGAAATGAGATGCTTAATAAGACTTGAGATGCAGCTGCAGTTTTGTCCTCCAGTGTCCTGGAGGGTTCAGTAAGCTCAGCCTAATGATCAGAGTATCTCGGTATTGCTCTGTGTCGTAAGTGTCCAGGAGGTATAAGGTATGCGTCCAAGGGATCTTACCTTTCACGTCTGTAATGGGACTAGGTCAAAATGACGCTATGCTGGAAATGCAGGTTAGTATTGCCGAATTAGGGTTATGACTTAGGGTGTTACCCAGTACTGCAGAATTACAGTCAGAATTATGGTATTATGGTGTTACAGGTCAGTACTACAGGCCATAATTGCAGTAACATGGTGCTACAGATCTGAATTACACTCTTAAGCTGTTACAGGTTAGACTTACGGTAATAAGGTGCTACAGGTCAGTATTACAGGTCAGAATTATTGTACCAGAATGTTATAAATGCAAATTATGTCATTATGGTGCTACAGATCAGAATTACAATTTTATGGTGCTACAGGTTAGAATTATGCTGGATTGTTGCAGATATGCTGTATATATGAACACACCATTCCAAAGTTTCCTTCAGAGCTTAACTGACAAGAGTGTCTGCCAGACAGGAACAGCATTAGCACCGAGCATCATTCTAATGAAAGATTAACATTTGGTTTACGTTATGGTAGTCTAGGGAATATAACACTGCGTTACTCGTATAAAAACACTCCTTCATTCCATCCACCTGTGGCCCTATCTGGCATGTTCCCAGTGCAGCCTGTCCCAGTCAGGTTTCCGGGGAAACCCGAGGCTGTTTGGTTCTGCGTTGCTGCACTGGCTGCTCAGGGTGTTGGTGTCTGCCAGGCTCACTGAGCAGGACCCAGTGTAACGCTGCTCTGCACCGCTTCTGTCTCTCACACAAACAGGGGGGCCAAGTGTGGCTCGGTGGCTTAGGGGAGATTGCTGCTTTGGAAAAAAGCATCTGCTAAATAAATAAAGTGTAGGCATAGGTTTAAAAAATGTGGAATCCACACAATGTGGAATAGCCCGTTTATGTCCTCATAAGATACCTCAGCACACAAACGGTGTCCTACACGTGTTCCTTTGTGTGTGTGTGTGTGTGTGTGTGTCTGGATTATGTTTATAGTACATTGTGGGGACCGAATGTCCCACGCAGTGTGATAAAGACCTGTTATTTTGATGCTGTGAGGATCATTTTTCAGGTCCCCTCAAAGATCTGTGAATGCAATCAAAAAACTAAAAATGGCAAAAGTCTCGTATTTACTTTGGTTACTTGTAGTTAAGGTTAGGGCTGGGTAGGGGTTAAGGTCGTCATGTTGGGATTGGAGTTTTCCCCATAGAAATGAATGGAGAGTCCCCACAAAGATATAATTACAAACCTATGTGTGTGTTGTGTGTGGTTATGTACAAGTGTATATTATATTGTGGAAACTAAATGTCCCTACAATGTGATTAAAAACCTGTGAAAAAAAACTGTGACTGGAATCAAAAAACAAAAAATGCCAAATGTCTTGTATTTTGTTTGGTTAGTTATGGGTCAGGTTAGGGCTGGGTAGGGGCCTCCCATGCTGGAGGGGGTGCCTCTCTCTCAGATCTGCCCGGGGCCCCATCGGGGCCGTTTGGTGGTTGGGGTATCCCGGCTCCTTGTGCTTCCATAATGAAGTCAAACCTTCCAGGCTGTAAATCTGATTTCTGTCCCAGCTCTGCATTTATGGAGTTAGCACATTCTCCACCGTTCTTATTGGCGTACTCCAGGTGCTCTGGTCTCTTCTGTTCTTCCAGTGATACACAGTTGACTCTAAAATGATCTTTGTGTGTGCTTTCTGTCTGCTCTGTCAAATACATATCTAATCAAATCAATCTGCCTGGCTACAAGACTGTGGCAGCATAAGTAAAGTGACATAAAGGCACACTGAACATCAACATTAGATAAGATTATAGATAACTATAGACAACTATTAGAATGTGCAAATGAGGCAGTAGAAGGCACAAGTAGTACAGAGTGATGAATAAATAAATAACATCAATATTTACGTTCCAGCTGTGCAAGGAGGGTACAAGGGGTTGTACATAAGTAGGAATGTAATGATGGGGGGGGAAATGAACAGTCCTGGACGCTGTCCTCATTTAGGATCTGTATTGCCTAGGGGAAGAAGCTGGTGCTGGTCTTCATTCAGTGGTTGTGTTTCCCTGATCTCAGCAGAGATGAGGTGATTGTTGGGCTGGCTGGGGTGCTTGATGATTTTCCTGGCCCTGGATCTATGTCTTGTGATGGACAGGGTGTTGCTTGTCTCACAGAAGATTGACAGACATAAAAAAATCCCTATATGTCAGATTTAATTGCCTAAGAGGTATTACATATTTTAGATGGCATAATTCTACTTGCCGTGTTACATCTTCTTGACAGCTGCACAGTTACAAACAAAGCTCTAGATTTCTCACTTAGAAACATTTTGAACTTCCATATTCTTTGGGCATCTGGAGGGTTCTGACATACTAGGACCTTCATGAAAACAGCTGAACTTAAATGAATGTTTAATGGACTAACATCTACCTTGTTGGATGTCCAGGACATGCAGCATGTGAGCTGGGGTTTCATAACGGTACACACACACACACACACACACACACACACACACACACACACACTAACTGACGTGTCCAGTGTTGTCTCCTAAAGCAACCTGATAATCTGATCTCCTAATTTGTTAGGACATCCCCAGCAATGACGCTCATTTTTGGTAAGGAGATCCCCACTATTCAGTCTCATCCCTGCTTGGGACATCTGCTGCTGTATGTGGACAATCCCAGAGGAAAATGGCCCACAACCTCTGAATATCATCTGAAATAGCCATGACCTGACACCCGAGACTGGTGATGCTGGTCAGTAGGAGGGAGGACCCCGTTGGGCAGATCACAGGGTCACACATTCTCCTCACTGTTTGTCTTTCCCTGTCTCTCTGTCTACCCTGCATAGCTGTTACTTCTTGGTGCATCATGAAGATGTATGAGTGATGTAAATCGTGCAGGCTTGAGTGAAATCTCGCAGTAGCTGGGCACATTGTGCATACCTGTACTCGTGTGCGTGTTTTGATGTGTCTGCCTTCTGAGTGTGTTCTTTGATCTCCAGAGGTGGAGCAAAGCTCCTCCTGAACTCAAGCCTTTCTACTGTCACTTGGGAAATCTTCTGGGAGGTGAGTCTTCCTGAGGTCCAGTATCCTGTGACTCTGTGATATGAGTGATATGAGTTCATTCATATGAGTTAATTTCCAGCATATATCAAGTTCTCTGTGTGTCTATAAAAGATTAATTTGTACATTACATTTTCTGTAGTTTTACTGTGTGAAGGTTAGTGTGTAACAGGATAATGGAAATGTTGGCATTTGAGAGCTTGGTGTCCTTAGCAGCTTGGACACCCACATAAGCTGGGGAGGGACTGATGACTGTTATACACAAAACACACGGTATTTCTCCCTGGATAGACTTTTTGGAGGTGTAGAATCCCTCTGCCAGCAGGTCAAGGAAAAGGCTGCCAGTCTGGTGCTCAGCCCTGACCCCTGGTGGAAAAAGAGTTGGCCCATCAGTGAATGTGAACATGTACGTTGTAGGGCTGCATCGAATTTGACCGATACTGATAACTAATATATTTTTGTGTAATATTAATTATGTAACTGATTCCAATAACTTGTCAATGTGTGTAGCAGCCATATTGTATAATGCAGGCAGTGAAACGTCAGCGAAGTAGCACCGACTTGGGAGACTGTAGTGAGGTTCTAAGTGGCGAATGAGCTGATGGAATCCCTCGTCTTCCACTACGGAAAATGGCTGATAGTCCAATGCAATCATCACTACTGTCTTAGTAGCTATGTCTTTAGCTCTGGTGCTGCTAACTTTAAATTCTGACTAAAGTCTAAATAAATAGATTTTTAATGAACACTGGGCGATACCGACATATCGTGCGTCTCTAACACATTCCCATGATGCACCTATAGCAGTGAATACCTTCTCCCCACAGGATACCATAACATGAGATCTGTTCCAGGGAGGTGGACACCTGTCCTGTCCTCCGCATGCCCTCCTCCCTCACACTCACGCTTCTGTCTCCGCTCATGCAGAAAGGAAACCCTGGTCCGGTCAGCCCTGCCTGTGATCACGTAGGTCTAATGCGAGAAAGTCAAAGATCCCCGGGATCAGTTTCGAGCTCCATGTACAGCGTCTTTGTATGAAATCACTGTCACGCAGCGTCCTGCTGATTCATGGTTTTTAATTAGTGAAATATCATTAGTCCTGTGGGGTATGTTGAGACCTACTGTTACCTATCATTTTTTTTTCTTGGTTGTTAAATGATGAAACTTTCATCCTAGCGGTGGATTACACCATCTCGGAGAGCAAAGGGACTAGGTGAAGTTATTTATTACAACTGCAGAGTTTGAAGGTCATGTTACTGTCTAGCGTGGAGAGGGTGGAGGTAGCAGACCAATAACTAGCACATTTGGTGGACTTAAGTGGCATTTTGTGAGCATTACGTTGAGTCGTCCTTCTCCGCCTGCATTGTTGGGGGTGTAGGTATCTTGCAGCCTTTTCATGAATGATGTAGGCCTCCCTGCCACAGTTAGCAGGTGTTTCCTGCTTGCAAGAGGTGGTTCTTGTGTGGCAAGTCACTCGCCGTGGCCCCTCCATATGCACCATGGTACCTTGTACTATGTGTCTGAAGAACGAGAACAGTCTGATTGGGTTGTGAAAATGGAATCTCAGTCCCGAAGGCCCACCTAAGCACTACAGAATCGTGTGAGCTTGTAGGTTACCGTTCTCTGGTCATATGTTGAAGTTTGGATGGTAATTCAGGAACTTAAAGTGTTAAATGGGGCTGCCACATGCGTGTTCACTGACTGGCAGATGCTGCAATGACTTTTCAGAAATGCTCCCATTAACAATTAGCCTTTGTACCCATCTAGCAGGTTGACAGTACTGAGCAAAGATTTACCTGAAAGTTTCCATGGAAACAAATTTCTTCAGAGCCTTGAAAATCATCATGTGGAGATCTTTTGTCGTGCAAAGAAAACCCATTCTGTCAGAGATGAAACTGAGGTTTTCCCTGTCTTATCTTTCTTCAAATCATTTATCAAATTGTACTTCTAATGTTTCAGATACAGGATTAGTCTGATTCGCTGTGTTTCCTCCTTTTCACCCAGGAGAATATCCGCTTCTGATAAGCGTGCGTAGTAGTGTGGCTGTCATGGTGACTCTCGGAGGTGACCTGTCCCTATGGTCACTGGTTGGGTTTTACACCTGCACCAGTGCTGGCCTGTGGTTTTTGTTTTGCCCAGTACTTCTTACTGCCTGCAGGTCTGTCTCCCCAGTCTGCAACTCTGTGAAAACCCAGTTCTGTTCTGGTTGTCATGATTTGGATTCGTGTGCCTGGGTGATAAGCCCTGCCCCCCATCATCAGACACACCAGTCGCCTGCTGAAAGCTTGCCCGGTGAAGCCCATCCTACTGAAGACCTCCCAAGTGACGTGCTGTCCTCCGGTGGACAGGCTGGATGCAGCATATGGTGCGAGAGCCCCGGGCCGCTTGGAACGTACAGACGAGCAGCCGGCCCGGTTTGAGAGGCCCGGATCTGAGCTACAGCCTGGCACCGATCTCTTGCAAGGTTCCACAGACTCTGCATCATACCTGAAGTTCCTCGCAGCTGGTGTCACTGGCACAGAATATCCGCGGTAGTCATTTGCAGTAACGGCATGCTGCCCCGTACTTGCATACTAAACCATCAGATTTATTGCGTTTCATTGCTGTGGATGGAAAGTTCTCCTAAATTGGTATGAGCATAGGATCTCTGCTCGCTGTACCTGCGACGCATCTGGTACTGGCAGTAGAAGAAGTGGCTGTGATGTTTATGGGCACTGCTCTTTGCAACTGGAATGCTGGTGCGGCACATCGATAGCACGGGAATGTTCCGTCAGATGCCAGGTTCTTTGTGAAGCACAGCCCGGACGTCACCTAGCGCACGCCACTTGAACGCTTCCCACCGCTCCCCTGACCCTTCCTCGTTTTTTGTGACCTGCCCATTCATGGACATGGAGAACATCACAAAACAGAGCAGGGAGGGATGTCTGGATGCATCCCTTGTATCTCCTGTACCTGGAAACCCAGGAAGAGAGTCACAGCTTTTTAACACTTGAAGCAGTCATGTAACAGCATTATACATACCCGCATAATGCATTATGATACATTCATAAAGTATTATAAACACGGCTATAACTATTTATAAAAAGGCATAAACATGTTCATTATACGTCATGAATGCTCTTATCTATAATGCACTATAAATACCTTCATAATGCATTATACTGACCAATATAATTCATTATGAAGGTCTGTATAGAGCATTATAGATGAAAGCATTTGTAATGCATGATAAACATAGCTATAATGTATTATGCCTTTTTATAAATATTTATAGCCATGTTTATAATACTTTATGAATGAATTATAATGTGTTATTAATATGTGCATGGATACTTATAACCACCATCACAACAAATAACGAATGGCTCCCACAGGCTTCATAGAATGTTTTTACCGACAGCTCTTCCTAATTCATCCTTAGAGAGTTGCATGGGGTATTCGTGTTCATATGTGAAGGGCATCGTACAGCCTTAAAGCATGGAGTGAGGATGGAGTCACTCTGTTACTCCGTCACACTTCACTCTGTACAGTCCGTGCTGCAGGGTGGCAGGTGTGAATGTTCCTCACTGACACCTGGAGGCTGGGATTAGCTGCTTCAGTGTGAGAGTGAGTTATGATGAGCATGGCACCTTCCGGCACAAATTGTGCTCCCTGTCACATACGTTTAATGGCGGCGGAACATCGAGGCAACTTTGCGTTGTGCTGAACAGCCTTAAAAAGCTGTTAATCAGAAAGCATCGGCACGCCGCAAGGATCACCGGGAAAGTTAACATCGGTAAGCTCAGCCTTAGAAACAGAAATGTGTTGCGGCATATCATAGAGACTCCATGGGGATGTATGAGGGGAGACAGCTGGTCGCCGTGGAGACGGCGCGGGCGCGGTCCTGAGCAGATGGCTCCTTTACGTGGACACGACGGCCCCTGGTGGCCCTTTAATCTGCATGTCTGCGGCACTCAGAGAATCGCCGATGGCTAGGTCCCGTGATTGCTGCAGTCACACACACATTTATGTCAGAAAGGGAACGTGGCAGTAATGAATAAGGAGATTAAATGATGCCCGATGAGTACAAAAGGTACGTCAGAATTCTTTAGTGTTTTGCATATGCCACCTTGCTCTCTTTCAGGCATATAGACATGTACAGCTGTTCATCCAGCACCTCTGAGGGTTTTTTTTGGGTGGGGGCACTGAGAGACTGAGACCTAACCCACTGAGCCATTCAGCACCCCCTGCAGAGGAATAGATGGTGAAGGATGTGTTTCTTTCCTGGTGGCCTTTAAGTCATGGTTTTCAAAGGCCCTCTGTACAGCAGCATCACCACGTCCAGGAGGCAGCAGGGAGCCTGGCGTAGTGTGTTCATGTTGCAGAGCCGTATAAGCATGACTGCGTCACTGTAAGGTGCTTTGTGGGAATCGTGTAAAAAGCCACAGTACTTATTACATTTGGCCACCTTTCCCTTCAGCAGAAACACACCACATTCACTCCTGTGGTGTGAGGTCAGAATTTGGCCCTGACACGTGTCCACGCTGATACCCGCGTGCCCGCCCTGATACCCGCGTGCCCGCCCTGATACCCGCATGCCCGCCCTGATACCCGCATGCCCACCTTGACGCGTGCCCGCGCTGATACCCGCGTGCCCGCGCTGATACCCGCGTGCCCCATGCTGATACCAGCATGCCCGCCTTGATACCCGCGTGCCCACCTTGATGCGTGCCCGCGCTGATACCCGCGTGCCCTCCTTGACGCGTGCCCCGTGCTGATACCTGCGTGCCCCGTGCTGATACCTGCGTGCCCCGTGCTGATACCCGCGTGCCCACCTTGATACCCACATGCCCACCTTAACGCGTGCCCGCCCTGATACCCGCGCGCCCGCCCTGATACATGCCCTTGGCGATGCATGTTTATTTTTAAGGGTCAGGTCATTTTATGGAGTATGATTAGTCACATATTATTTATTTTAGCAGGCAGTTGGGGCCCAGTGGTGAAACTCTTCTGACCCTGGGGTTTTAATCGATGAACTTTTGATCACGGGTACAGCATGGTCACTAATTGAGCCACACCGGACTGCCCTTTATTTTAAAGCTTTCTTGGCTCCAACAGTGCCACATTAATGGTGTACAGCCCACATTGTCGGCTACGTGTTCTCTCCCGATTTCGTGTGAAGCTGGGCCTGCCATTTTCACCACGGGTCCCTGATCCAGCTGTGCCACTTGTCCGCAGGTGCTGGAGAAGTACCCGAACACTCCTATGAGCCATAAGGAGATCCTACAGGTCATCCAAAGAGAAGGACTGAAGGAGATCAGGTAAGCATGCATCCCGCGAGGAGCCACCTGAACAGGTCACCGCAGGGTCACATGCAGAGAATGAGCATGTTGAGACATAGTGTGCTGTGTCACTGCTGGGTCACTGCTGGGTCACTGCGACCCATGCGCAGACATCGTTACGCCTCCAGCCCACTTTCTTTGTTTCCATGTTCGATGTCGTTGTGTAAACAAGCACAACGCCTTTCTGGAGTAGTCTGGGAAAAGAGGCCAGGTGTTCTGTTACCGGGTGGGGGGGTTGGAGGGGTCGTCGTCTGTTGCTTTCTGTCCCCTCCAGCTGATAATGAGAGCTTGTAATTGCCAATTTCCCAGTCATTTCCCTGGGGGGTTGGGGTGGGGAGGGTTGTAAACACGGGATAACTATGTCCTTTGGGAAAACTTGCACTTTTCACTGAGGTCGAGTCAGTCAGTCTGCACTACGCCACCCAGTACGGGCGCCATTCTGGACTGCGTGGTTTTATTAATCCTTTGATTTTAATCTCTGGCCGTGCTGTCGTTTTGATCATCAGCTATTGTCATCTTCAGTACCAGATGAAATCTGGCTTCCCTGATCTTATTCTGTGGGGACAGTGGATTCTCAGGGCGGGCTCACTGTCCATCAGGAAGTACTGTCCGCAGGGGAAGTCGGACATCACATAGGGCTGTAGAAGGAGCCCCTGGCCCACAGACACCCCCTTGTCGGATTTAAGGCTTCCTGTTTCTCACCTTTTCTAGCATGTTGCAGGTGTCTTTCACACTCACTATGGCCGACGCTGCCTGTCTCTCTGCTTTGTCAAATATTCTTAAGCCGCCCGTCTGTCTGTCTCATGCTTTTACCTGTGCAAGACAAACCCCCCACTCACAGCCCCAACAAGGATGTCCGGGGGGTTGGGGTGGGGGGGGGCAATTTGGAAATAAATCTGTACCAATAACACCAGTTGACCTTGCGGCTTGTCCTAGCGGGACGCTTTGTTAAACCAGCCTTTAGACAGCATCTACTCGTGTTGTCATTACAGGCCGTCGAAATTGCCCTGAAATTGCCTTGTGCAGAAATCGATTTGGGGCGTGTTCTGTTTTAGTGCCAGGAAGGTTGGTTTCCTTGGCAACTGGCTACACTCGCTGATGAAGCGAATACAGGGGAAGTGATTGTTTTTATTTTGAGTATAGGTGATATGTACCATATTCCTGCGATTAGCAGAGACTCCCGCCGGCGGGTTGGTCTACTCCCTGAAGGCTGGTACTGAAAATGAACATTTTGCACATCGTGGTTAATGTGACACTTCCTCTCCGTGAAGTTTCCGCAAGGTACCGTGCTCCATAACGTGACACGGGGAGTCTCGCGCCCCTTTTAGCTAAAGACCAGGAAGTCAGGGTGAAATTTAAAGGCAGCGGAGAAGGAGCTGCAATCGCTCACAGGGTGTTATACATGGCTACATCTGTGACCGCTTTTCCAAAAGTAGAATTCAGTCACCTTCTTCTCACGGGGCCAAGAAATAGTTATAGTTTTTCCCCTACCATTGCTTTTTTCCATTCTTTGATCTCCTGGGGAAATAAAAAATCACCATAACGTGTTTTGTGAAAACACTAAATTATCCAGTATTTGATATAATTAGGTAGCATTGCTAAGCTGCGTTGTGTTAGCCGATAGACATTTAACCTGATGATAACCTGAGATGTTTCCCTCTCCACATACGGTATCTCTGCTCTTTGCACTGAAGTCTTCATATTAGTCTTTCAGATTTGTTTCCAGTCTGAGAATCCCTTCCAAATACACCATTGATAGTTTCCAGGATGTTCCTCGTCACTTATTCATCTATAATGGCTGTAGCTTTCGGCTCTGTCTGCCCGATGGACCTTTAACCCTTTGCAGGCTGTGGGCCTTCACTGTGCTGAGAAGGTGCCGCTTACCTCATTCCCCAGATTGATTTCCTGACTTTTTTTTTTTTTTTTACCCTGATGTCTACCTTCAGTTTGAGTGTCTGGAGTTTCTCTCCATGAGGTTCTAATGGTTGTGTTTCTTTGTTTTTTGGTATCATTGTCTCTGTCCTGCAGAAGGTAAGATGAACTTCTTTTAACTGCTTTAGATGCACTAACCCCACGTTTTGTTCTCGGTTTTGTTTCCCGCTGCATGGTGTTGACAGACTGCCCCCCACGGCAGATCCCTGCTGTTTGTAGTACCGAACAGAGACTGCTCCATTCATGAAAATGGTCTTGGCGTCTGCATATTTTTATCTTTTTAATTTGCAAGTGAAGACCATCTTCATCTTGGCAGCGAGCTCTCCTAACAAAAGCCAGCATGCTTCTCCTCATGGGACACAGCGAATGGTTCCGTTAGGCCCGGCCAGCTGCTTCTGTTTTCTCTGCCTGAATGTGAACCATTTGGGGTGAGATCCCCCCCCCCCCACGTATACCGTGGTTTAGACGGCAAACTATGAACACGTTTAGATCCCATGCCAGTGGATGATGACGTGTTTCTAGCCGTCGTTCCCACCGCTGCTGTCATTGCCCCCCCCCCCGGATGTCTGAAGCGTGTGTAGCTGTGTTCTGTAGCTGTGTTAGTATTCCCTGTGTGCTTCCGTGTGTCTTGTCTTATGCCGTGTGTCACGTTTGCCCCTTCAACACCCCCATGCGCCTACACCGTCAAGGGTGTCACCGACGTGGCACGTTCACACGTAAAGCTCTGTGGCCTAGTGATTGGCTGTTGTCTGTCAGGACACACGAGCCAGAGTGTGTGCCGAAAGGGTTATTGTTCAAGGCAGGAGGGGCAGTGACATTCACTCATGCCCTCTAACAACAGCACCCCCTCCTGGTCAGAGGCTAGAAACGGCAGTATTTTAATAAACACTCTATGATTCCATGCAGCTAGTAAAATAACACCAGGGGACTACAACAGAACATGGTCCACAGCTGTACTTGTTTATATTTGGATAATGCTAACATTATAATAATTCATGAATTTAGTAGTTGTACATTAACATTTCATTCACGACAAAACAGCCTGAGTGTTAATATTGCACCATAAACATGTTTAGACAGTGGATTCATGTGCCTGTTGAATAAGTAAGAAATAACAGCCTGTTGCGTCACCTGTAGTAAAGCACCCTTTCCAAGGGAGGACTTGTGTCTGAGCCACGGATTTGGAGACACGGCGCCGCGCTTAATCCTACCGCTTTCCCGCGGAGGCGCGGCGCCTGGAGCCGTGGCGGGACCGTAACGGGCCTTCCCTCCTTCCTAGTGGGACCTCGCCCCTGGCCTGCCTCAACGCCATGCTGCACACCAATTCCCGAGGGGAGGAGGGCATCTTCTACAAAGTGCCAGGCCGCATGGGAGTCTACACGCTCAAGGTGGGTGTCGGTTATCATTCTGGATCGTGCACCAGGGTGGAGTGGTGGGGGGGTCTGGGGCAGTGCTTTTCGGTGTGTCTGTATCCATGCTGGATTCATGCAGAAGGAATTCTTCGTGTAATAACATAGTTGATCTTTTGCTTGTTTTAATTTGTAGTGTCTTTAATCGGTCTTGACCCCACTCTTTTGCAAACCCTTGTTTTTATGCTGATTGTTCTTTTTTGGAATTCCACGTTTAAATTTTGGTAGTTTTTATTCCTGATAAACTGCCTGGGGTGCCACATGGGCCTCAACCTGTCCTGCCTGGGACTCCCGCAAGTGTCCTGTTGACTGCCTGCCATCTGAGCAATGAGAGTGTATAACGTGCGATTAGGGCCGGGGCAGCCTACAGGATCTCCCGTAGCTGCGATTGGGTGAGGAGGGGGCCACTGCCACCCCCACACCTTCACCTGCTTGTGCTGGGCGTCAGTCGGGCTGCCTGCTACTGAGCATATCGGCAGGTGTGATCATCCACGGGTCCAGAGCCCTGGCTGCTCCACCTCCTCTGTGTCTGTGTGTGTATGTGTGTGTGTGTGGTCTCCCCTGGGCTCAGATGGCCCCTCCCCCAGCCTCCCTGGTCACAGTTTAATTACAGTTCACAGGAAGTTTCAGTCCCAGTGCCTTGAGCTGGGCTTCCTTGCTCAGTGGTGGTGGTGTGGGGCTTCTCCACCCACCCGTAAGCCGTCTGCGCCACTGCAGCGGACCCGAATCCATCCATCCGGCTTGATGAGGCCAGCGCCACGTTCCCCTTAAATCTGGTGTCTCCGGCGGCCCTCGCTCAGCCTTGTCCAACGACTTTTGGAGTTCTCCATTATCTCAAGGGTACAAAGACTCCTGCACCACTTTAAACATATATGGTTACAATCTGAGATCTATGAAAAGCTTAGTTTACTCTACCAGCACCCCCCACACATAGCTCTGAGCCCCCCAGTGGATGTCCTGAATTCTTCTTGATCATGATGATTATTATTATTATTATTATTATTATTATTATTATTATTATTACACTATTCAGCAGCTAACTGCTGCTGGAAAGTGGTTATTAATCATCAGCATATGTTCACAGTTGGAAAAGCTTTGAGTTTGAACAGGATATCTGGGAAAATGCTTGGTCAATCAGTCAGACTGTCCCATTTCACCCTTTAGATCGTCTCAGGATTGCATCTGAACGGGTTTGTTTACAGTGGAGCAGTAGCTGTAGGCTGACACATGGTACAGGGTATCCTTTTTTAATGAATACGTTTATCTGGGCCCAACCAAGTGTTTCTCAACGCGGCCCTCAGGGACCCCCCGACAGTCCATGTCTTTCCTAAGCCATAGACTCTCTGGCAGGGACCTGGGAGGGAGCAAAATCTTGGGCCACCAGGCGGTCCTTGAGGACCTGGTAGAGAAACACTAGTTTAACCTCTGCTTCATTTTGCTGCTGGAGTGAAGGCTTACGTCTCCTTTTCATGTGGGAATGCGGTAAACAAAGACACACACTCACTCTGAATCGCCATAAATCTCCGCTAAGAGCCTGCAGTGAAGCTCCTCTTTATAAATCTGCCTAAAGTCATCTTTCAAAAGCTGAGCAGCAGGGTGGATTTGCTCAGATTTCCCAGAATTCAGTTCAGTGTTATACTTCCCAAAAAACTGGTAACTTATATGGGTCACTGGACTGGATAATAGATTGATAGACTGTTTGGAAGGATATATGGACGAATTAATGGACGAACAGGCAAACAGCCTTTTTCAGGGGGACTAACATAATATTTGTGTATAAATGCTTATGGCTTGCAAGTGATATCAGATCCTGCAAAGCCTCATGGATCCTAAGAACATTGCAGCCTCAGCCTGACAGGACTTTATAGCACCGTTTGTATAACAAACTGGTCGGTGTTGCTTTTATTGCTATGTTGTTAAATATTTCTGCGTTAAAGGGCAAAAAATCAAATGGTGGTAGGTAAAGAAAATGAGTGACCCTCCTGTCCCCGATTAAAGGGTCTCTGTGTATTTCTGCAGTCGGTCTGCACTGATGCTGCCGCATTAGATTCAAAGGTTACAACGCAGAATCTCAAAGGTATCAGGCCACTGAGAGTCTGGGCTTGTCAGATTCTATACATACAGATATCACTACATCAGAAGTGTGTCTGACTTTATCGAGAAGGAAAACTAGCAAACATTAATGTGTTTATCTGCTCTGTCAGATGAACCCTGGAGCTTGCCAACGGCATTGTTGAGGATATGATGCCTTTGATATCTAATAGTGGAGTCCTTTCACCATACCGCCTGCCAGACAGGAAGTAGAACATCTTCGCTTTGTAGCGAAGGATCTTCACATCTTGGACAGGCTGCCCTGTCAGAAACGATCCTTTATTTGCCATTTGCACAAGTACGTCGGACATCTTTAGTTTTCATGTATCTTATCTCAGTCTCCTTTGAGATACACATTCAGCTGAGAGCAATGCTTAGGGTCTGAGCACAGGGTCAGCCTTTTGTCTGGCGTCCCAGGAGCATTTCAGGGGCTTGACGGCCTTGCTCAATGACCCAGAGGAGAAGGGATTATTCTGCCGAAGACAGGATTTGTAGCAGTGACCTTCTGATCGCAGGGCCCTGACCCACAGAGCCACACATCACCTTGCAAGCTCCTGCCCTTTGGCCATTTTAGTACCCTGCTAATGTCTGGGCTCTCCTATCGAAGCTGAAGCTTCCAGAAAGTATCTAGGAAAGGCCGAGAAGGTGAAGATCAGCAGCCTTCAGTCTGTGTGATTTCATGGGCTCTGGTGGAGCCGCATTTCGGCATCAAGCTGTTGCACAGGGGTGCATTTCCCAAAAGCAGAGTTGCTAACTACACTGGAGCAATGCAACAAGTAAGTAACTTGCTAATGGGAGAACGGTAAGAGTTCATTGTTAAGAGCTATGAGCTGCGTGACGAGTGATTATGCAGTTCGTGTTTCAATCTGCACTGCTCTGCCAGGGGGATTGGGATTCACCCTCAGTGGCTTTATCGATCCCTCTAAGCAGCTTCTTATCTGCCACATGCATCCTAGCTAATCCATCCCCACCTCGCACCCTCACTGTCCCCTATTTGACCCTGCAGGGGAAGTTCATGTTTCTACCTGACTTCCTGTGTTCTGCCATCACTGCTGTCAGTGGAGACGAAGATCTACATCCAACTTTGCCCCGCTAAAATACACTATGTTGGCTGTTACTTCTCTTAAAATATTTGTAAATGTTTCTAGTATGTTTCCACGTTATATGTGGTGGTTATGTATATATGGTATATATTGTATACAGATTTTTAGAGTGCCCCAACAGGCCTGAGTGCACAATTTGCTGCAGTCCCCTGACAGTACCGAGCCTTAGGATGCGAGTCTGTGTACCTTGGTGCCAACAAGCATTTTTCAGAGTAGTCAGATTCAGAGGGGCTACAGTCCTGAGGATTGCAGTGTATATGAACAGTAATATGAGGCTCAGCGGGTTCAAACGCTGTGCTTATGATCAGATGGTTGCTGGTTCTAATCCCAGGGTCAGCAGAGTGACTCCTGAGCAAGATCCTTTAAACCCCAGTTGCCCCAGGAACTGTCTGATCCTGCTTTCTCAAAGATGTACATTGCTTTGGACAATTTCAGTGTCTGAAATGAATAAAATGTAAATGACAAGTGGGGCATCTTCCTGTAGGGGGCGACATTTAGGCTCATCAGCAGCTTTAAGGTTTCGCACTTGGTTACCGTCGAAGGTATAAATTGACTCAGCTTACAGCAGACATCCATAGGGATGGTCCTTCACAGCCAGTGAATGAGCTAGGGCTGGTCACTGGCAGTTAAGGGGCTGATCGATATACTAAAGGCCAGCTGGGCTGTATCCCCGGAACCCGCTGTTCCTCTGAACATCACACTGAAGCTGTCATAAGGTGCATTAAAGGGAACAAAGAGGAGAACCTTTGTGTGTGAAGTAGCAGGGAGAATTTGAGAGTAAAGTAAGCAAGGAAAAGGCATCTCACTGGCACAGAACCACACTCCAGTCACAAGTCAGACCTACGCAGTGACGGCATGTGGAGGATCAGCTCTCGGGGAAGCAGGACGGCCTGGATGCTACGTTGCCTGACTTCATATCTGCTGCAGATCTGGCGGTGGAGGGTGTGCCAAGGTTTTCAGCTTGAGACAAGCTCAAGCTCTTATTTGGAAAGAAGACTAAGTTTATTTAGAAGATTAACAGATGTTTAAGCCGCAATGGACTGTATAGCTAATCCTGCTTCCAGAAACACAGGTTAATCCCCCAGACCGCCATGTGACCACAGCTGCTTCTATAAAAAGTATATGTCTTACCTCACCAAAGCCCCAAAAACATGGCTGCATGTCCAGAGCTCCCTTTTCCCAGTGCCCTCTGTGCCAGGCTGGTATGGTTGAGCCTTCAGAATCTGACATTCTAGCAGTTTCTCTGGCTCCTTCTTCCTGCTCCTCTATGAAAGGAGGCATTGTCAGGTGGATGGATTTCCACTAGATCACACTGAACTCTTCTTTGTAACAAAGGCGGGATCCACGGTCTGTCCTCGCCTAATAATCTGGATGTCAGTGCAGTGTCCGTTTCCGGTGCGCAACATTACTGAGATCCCCCTGCAGATAACGGTCACTAAACTTTGGTGCTGTGCCTAATCTTCAAGACAAATATACACAGGGAAAAAACAGATGAACGTCCCTAAATGCTAAGGCCTAAGGAGGTCAGTTAGCCTTAGGAGGTCTGTTAGCCTGTTAGCCTTAGGACAGGGGTGTCAAACTGCAGTCCTGGAGGGCCGGAGCCCTGTGTAGCTTAGTTGTTTCCCTGTTCCACCACAAATGATTTAACTCAAGAGCTATGTGGTAATTAGCACAAGGAGTTGAATCAGGTGTGTTAAATGAGGGGAAACCCAAAAATATGCGGGCCTTCCAGGACTGGAGTTTGACACCCATGCCTTAGGAGGTCTGTTAGCCTGTTAGCCTTAGGAGGTCTGTTAGCCTAGAATGTGACAGGCCAGGCTGGCTGACATTATGCTGTGTAGCAGAAATGGCATCTAAGGTAAGCCTGTTGTATGACAGGAAGCCCAAAGCATTGTTGAGGAAGTTTCTGCAGATGTCTCACTACCTTTTTGTGGCACAATTTGATTTGGTTTTATCTTTCTGTGACCCAGTGATGGATGGATGGACTGATGGACGGACGGACGGACGAATTCTGAGATCAAGCTGACAAAACCAATAAAATTAGGAAATATGACTAGCAACACAGTTTTGTTACTTTGTTGAATGACATAGCAAGCCTATCTGTATGCATTTGTATGATCTGTTTTAATTAAGATATCATACTACTCCCTAACAGATCAAATGGGAAAAAAGGAAAAATAAAGAATAACTTGTCATATTCAGATAAAGATTTTAATTTAGTCTGCCATGTACAATTGTCAGCATTGTCAAATCATGAGACAATATTCACTGTCACGATGGAAATTGGATTTTCTGTCCCAGTTTCAGAATGTTTTGGGCTGTTTAAAGCCTTTGAAGCTTCCAATCCCTGGATCATGTCAAGCATATGATAAGAGCGCTGTGAGAATTATATATCATATAGCTGACATTTCACTTTGGAATAGCCAGTGGGCGTAATACCTCTGATTTAAATATAATTGTTTCAGCTACTTGTTTATTAGGGTGACACAAATGTATCCCTAACCCTATCCATGCACTGCAATCAATGTCCAAACAGTCTGACACTGGCATCTGTCCATCCTTCAGATCAGAGGATGATGTAAGAGGTCATTTTGGCATCCCGTTTGCGTTGGTAAGGGCTAAACGCACCCCTACTGCAGGGTGATGTGTGTCGTTCCCCCCTCCCACCACTGCAAGCTTCTCTGTTCAAAGCCCCAGCCTGTCAGGATGATTGGTGGCTCAGGCTGACAGCAGCTGTCTCGTCTTCGCCACCCCGGCCGCTGTTCTACGAGCTCTCGCCCACCGTGGTGTTCCTCCTGACCTGAGACGAGATTTTTTTGTTCCATCAGGGAAACACGACCATGAACAACAAAGAAGTGACTTATAATGTGGGTTTTAAGACAATCAAAAGAACAGCCCAGGAGCAAGGTTTTTCCCTGGGAGTTGCTATGTCATTTGAAAGATTCCTTAGTATATACACCGAAGCAAGATCCTGCCTTTGTGGTAGATGCAGTGGGAATGACAGGATCCAGGGATGTTTTAGAGATCATAATATAGGGCTGGGAAAATGCATTTTTATTAAGGGAGGCTGAGTTACAGGACATTGCGGTCACATGTCCACCGGCCGTCCGATATCCACCGGGCCCATTCGCCGCTCTCTGCAGACCCTCACGCCGTATCATCTGTCATCTGTCTCCACCCCCTGGCTGCCATGGTGGCATCTATAGCGAGGGCCCACGGATGTGCAGATTGAGTCAGTGGCTTACTGAGGGCTGAATAACATCTCGGCTAATCGCTCCTCCAGGGATGGAGAAAGCTGTGAGACCGGGACAAAGCCTGTTAATGTTTAAAAGCTTCATCGTGATTGGTGCAGACTTCTTCTCTGAGCCGTGGTGGGTGTGCCCAGTGTAGTGCCCAGTTAAATTAGTGAAGAATGGTTTTTGAGTAATGAAGTAATTTGGGGTGTATTGTAAATAGCATGGGAATGGGTAGTCACACAATGTATTATTTTATATTTTATTTGTTTAGTGGTTGTTTTCATCCATACAATGGGGAGGGCAGGGTGAAACCACTCTGCTGGCCATGGAATTTGAACTAGTGATCTTCCGGTCACAGGCACAGCCCACATACCACGCCTCTTTAGTTTGGGTTTGTCTCACTGGGTGAGAACATTCATGATGAATTGGTTGTATCTGATTGTATACTGTGATTCTCTAAAGCATAGGTCAACAGTGAAACTACTACAGTATGTAGTCGTTCTTCTGATATGCTGCTCCCAGCAGCATGACCTTTGACCCCTTGATCTTGGCTGCATTGCATCATTGTTGCCATGTTGCCTTTCGCGTCATTAATCAGAGGTGACTTGTGTTGCATTTCCAACAGAAAGACATCTCAGATGGCACGAAGGAGCTGTTAGAGGAGGCCTCAGAGGAAACCAGCGACTCTAACAATGCCTCGGACTCTCAGAGCCCGGAAAATGGCAGCAACCCCAAGGAGAGTGGCAAGGGCAAGTGGAAGAGAAGAGGTAAGAAATGCCACTCTGGCCTGGCTCAGGGTGCTTACTGGGGTCTTCAGTCTTGTTCAAATGCATTTCACTTATTTATCAGACGCTTTCTTCCAAAACATGCAACTACGGGGTCAGACAGTCTCTGGATCAATTGGGGGTTAAAGGTCTTGCTCAAGGGCCCAACAGTGAAATCACTCTGCTGACCCTGGGATTTAAACCTGCAATCTTCCGAACACAAACATCATGCCCTGACCTGCTGAACCATACTTCACCATACTTCACCATACTTCACCATACTTCACCATACTTCACCATACTTCGAACAGAATTCTCTGTACAAAACCACCAGCGGCAGGTAGGTACAAAGGTCAAGTGTTGGGTGCCGGCTTTGGCCGAACTGGCCTATACGCGGACTTCTGTGTGAAAGCCGAAGTTCAGCAGCACCAGGCCGTGTTCCCCTGACAACACCCCACAGAGGACGAATGCTGCAAACGCTGTGTGTGAAGGGGAAGGGGCCAGCTGGCGATGCACAGCTCCGGCGCTCTGTGGAAGGCCGTCCCAGCAGCTGCTGGACACGCTGCTTTTGCGCCGTGCAGCTGCAGCCTGCAGCCAAACCCGGTAAATGGCGCATAGGTGCATCCGTCGGTGCTGCAGCTTGCCGGCGAAATCATTCTCACACTGAGTTAAACACGCTAATTGCACGCGCGGCTCGTTTTGTTTGTGGTTTTTTTTTTCGCCAAACGAGCGCCCCAGAACAGGAAGCGGTGCCTCCGATAACATCTGTGACCACTTCCTCAGACACAAATGTATGGACGGATGTTCGACACAACATTAACGTCACCCGAAAGCCAGCTGCCGTCACTACGCGGCATTCTGCTTCTCCCGGATGATCATCTGCAAGCTGTGCAAAAATGCCGTTAGTAGGCTGCAGGGTGGACTGAAGGTTCAGCTTCAGCTTCAGGAAGGAGCCTTCCGGAATCCAGCAAGGTGACAGAAAATGTTCAGTAGACAGCAGCTGGTGGACCATCTTCCATGTAAGTTCCCCGCAGTGGAAACTGGGATATTTTAGAGGGGAATTTGTCTGGTTGCTGGTTGGTCTGCATGGGGCGGTATGTACCCTGCATACTCACCCGGTTAGCGTGCGTTTGTAGCCAAGGCTCATTTACAGCCCAGATAATTACTGACAAGAGGGTTAATACAGTCATGCCTTTGATGGCTGTTCAGATGGCTGCTGCAAATCTGCTCATATTAATTTAAGAGGTATTACTGACAGGTTGTTAATGTGGGTGGTCTGCTTGTGTTTATGAGTGAATTAATTCCCCTTGGGTAATGGACCACACAAACCACTGGAAAATAAAGCAGTAGTCTCGGTACAATGCTAGACTCTCTCTCTGATTTGCATCATATGAGATAGCAGGCAGACCGGAGAACGTTTGGGCCATAAAAACAGGAAGCCGGAGCCAAGCCTCACAGATTCTCCGAGCTCATCCTGCAGCTGGTACCGTCCCAAGAACCAGAGAACTTGTGTAGTTACTCTGATATGGACACCTGTCTTTAATATCAGTGTTGGACTTGACACCCGGAAGGACGTCTGTCTTGAATAAACATCTGCCTTGACAGTTTGTCGAAGACCTGCCAGCTAGAAGCTTTCCACACTGACACTCATAGATATTGATTTTTAAACAGATGATCTTTGCTACTGAGGAGTCGCTTTTTATTTTGTGATGTGAGTAAGACACAGTTTTTTTCCTGTTGACTGCAAATCAAACGTTACTGTGCCTTTAAAAGCTGAGTTCTCGAATTTGAGCAAAGAGGAAAGGGTTTCTTTTTTTGGTTAGCAGTGTGGAAAATACGGGGAAGAGCAGTTGTGAGCCACAGTGTGAATGCAGGACTCTAAAGCTGGTTTTTATTGCGCCCGCCTGGTCATCAGTCTGCTTGTGGAAATAGATTTCACTCTTATGTTATTAGTGCTGAAATTTCCAGTTTACACCACAAAATTAGAAGTATATCAGAGAATGCCAGTGTCTCCCAGCGGCATTGTTATGATTACACAAATCGCCTGGTGAGCAGATGTGCATCTGGCCAGTGGTCCCCTCTGCTCTGTTTGCCGTGGAGATCACATGACCACTCTGAATCACATGACCAGCCTTGCTCTGCCAGTGCACTACACACTGTTCTACAGATCAGTCCAGGTTATGTTTGAAAATGCGTTTGTGCAGCAGGTCTTGGTCATATCAGGATTTCTGAGGTGTTGAAAAAAATGAATTCATAGTAACCATGGTCGGGCTCCAAGTTATTGGAATGCCACAGGAATTTCATTCATATGCTTTAATTTAATAACATAACAGACCAGAAAATTCCTCACTGATTAATTCCTGCTACTCTAGAAATAATGTCATGTATTCGCCTTTGCTCTTCCCTTTCTTTGGCACAAGCATACCCATTAGTCATATGCAGACAGAATGAATGTAATCCAGACCTAAACATAAAAAATCTTAGAAAATGAATGCATCCCATAAGTAGACTTCAATTCAGTTCAATTAAATTAATTTTTATATAGCACCTTTCACAACTGTCACCCCAAAGCGCTTTACATGGGTGTGCTGTGATACATTAAAACATCATTAAGACAGAATAATCCAAAAACAGGGAAAAGGAAAGATAAAGAAATGAAAGAAAGCCGGATGACAATGGAGGAGAGAGCTTGCAGATTTGTATTAGATTGCCGTGCTGCTTGGACATCAGTGACCTTGCAGCGCGTTACCTTTGATCTCCATACAGCCCATGTGCGGTTAATTGAAAACACGTAAGGTTCAGCGGAAATAGGTTTGGAAAGTTGCCCTTGTCACAACCCTCACACTTGCTTCACAGCAGGGGTCCGACTGAATCTGGAACTGAGATTGAGTGTCTGCGTGCGCGTGTGTGTGTCAATTCAAATGGTTACATCAAGAGAACTTGCAGTTTCATCTGGTGGAGATGGCAGATATCAGCAAGGTCGCCAGTTGTAAGATTATAAAGGGAGAGGTGGTCTTCTAAAACCTCTAGATTTGTAACCAATTATATATATATATATAATGAAGTTTTTTTTAGTCAGGAAGACAGAACTAGAGCATTCTTTAACTGTAGACTTATGCAGGTTTAAGTCATTTTATTATTATTTTGTAATGGTCACCAATGAGGTCACCCTTGCCTTCAGAGCACTTGTTGTCGATGTTGACTCCTGATGACCGTGTAGACAACACTCCTCCGAAACATTCTTCCTCCTGTACAGGTCTTCAGGCTTCCCTGAAGAACGTCCAATGTCGTGATGATCGAGTACTGTTCCCCTGTGACCTCCAACTATGACAGCATTATTGTGTTCTCATAATGTGCATAATAAGACGGCTTCAGTCTGGTCATTTGTACTTGAGGTGGAAGTTCAGACTTGACTCGCTTATGAATCATCTGGTCCGTGCAGTCCACGGTGTTTTTCAACTGCACCAAAGTTCAAAGGCATGAATACTCTCCCTGTCCTTGTTCTTCATTGTGCAGCTTTCACATGCACAGCTAGCCATAGAATATGCCATGTCCTGATTCATTCTGATCTCAGTTTGTAGACTTTCCTCAGTACTTTTGAAGTGTTTTCTCCAGGTCTTCCACTGCAGCTTTGCCTAATATCAATCTGCAATGTACTTCTTGACTAGTGGCTCCTTACAGTAGTTTAACAACTAAGTTAAAATCTGTATATATCTTTTTGTTTTGACCATCAGCACCAAAGTTTGCCGCCTTCCATTTATCTATAGCTTTTTTTTTCTTCATGTTTATTCATAGTCTCATCTCTTCCACTGTGTCTCTTCCTTAAAATCATTTTTTCTTCATTTTCATCAGCCAATCAAAGGTTGATGTATCTTCATCCAATCTTGAGTCCACAGCTGTCACCTGCCAGTGTAGCTTCCCTCACTTCGTATTCTGTGTGCGGTGCATAGTGATCATTTACATGCTTGTCTACCTCTGTTATTCCTTGTTTCTTACATCTTGTCTCTCATTGTCTGGCCTTTGCTGAATCCAGCTTGAACATTCGGTATTTCCCTTTCCCTGGAGGCCTCAAATCTACATTGATTGATCCATAGCATAAATATATTGTTTAATTTTACATAAGAATATAAATTTACACACAAGAGGAGGCCATTCAGCCCATCAAGCTCGTTTAGGGAGAACTTAACTAATAGCTCAGAGTTGATAAAATCTTATCTAGCTCTGATTTAAAGGAACCCAGGGTTTTAGCTTGCGCTACACTAACAGGAAGACTATTCCATACTCTAACTACACGCTGTGTAAGGAAGTGTTTTCTCAAATTTTCAAATTTTATAGGTCCCGCTGTGTAATCTCAGGGCTACTCTGACTTCATCTTCCAGTACTGAAGGTTCTCATGTGTGTGACCTCATTAGATACATCTTGTTTGTTGCCTTCTTTGTTATAGGAGTCAACACACAGTTCTGAGGGTTCTGAACATATGGTGCCATATTGTTATTCTCTCCCTCCTGGATTTTTTGGTCCTTAAATTCTGGGATTGGATAAAAAATGAAATACCTCAGAGTAAACTGGGAAACCCCTTTTGGCAGCTTTGGTTAAATGGTAACCAGAATTCTTCTCCATATAAGGCCTGAGGCTGGAGTGCCGTCTTTCCGATTGTCCCCTCCTGCCTGTGGCTGCACCTGCCACCTGGTAAAGCTCTTCAGGAGAGCATGCCATGCTGGAGTCTCTGCTGGACTGTGACCATGATGCTGTCAAGGGTTTCTACCTCACAGCCTCTCAGAGACCCTCAATTTCGACTCAAGCTGATAGACTTTTATTGTATCACTTATAACGCTTTGCTTTTGGCGCATTCCAAGTGTTCTGTTGGCCAGCTTCTTCGGTACCATGATAAGAGCACCGGCTGGTTAATTATATCCTGTACTTTGCATGAGGGCCATGTGACGCATCATGTGATCGGTCATGCGGTGTGCCATGTGACATACTCAGTGAGGCAGCACTGGTAAAGTGCCAGGCAGCACCCTGATGTGTCTGCAGTTAGTAAGTGAGCTACTTAACCTGAATAATTCCAGTGAAACATCCAGCTCTTTAAATGGGTCAGATGCTCTTTGGTGCCCCCGCTTTGGGAGAAAGCATCAGTTTAAACATGTTAATATTTAAAGGAAGCAGAGACTGGAATCCTATAATGTCATAGCTCATGCAGGGCACATGTATGATGTCAGAGGTTGGGATTCCTATCTCTCTCACCATCTTCATATGCCTATCCATTGCTTTTATCCAGAGGGGCTTCCCTCATTCATACAGATGTGTATTTAATGTTGGTTTGCACCTTTCCGCAAAGCTCTACAGCAGGGCTGGTTTGCAGACATCTGTGGTCTCACTCACTGGGCCCTTAATATAATTATTGCCTCTTGTTAAAATCGCCAATTTCACCTGCTGATCCATATGCCTTGTGTTAAGTATAAGCTGGACATGCCACAGGGCATTTAGGCTAATAAAGCACAGGTTCTTGTACAGAATGTTCCCTTGGGGCCTGTGTTACGCCATGTGCTTTCTGTGTCATGATGTGTTCTCTATGCTCATAGGGTCCTGTATTACGCTGTCTTCTCAGTGCTCACAGGGCCCTGTGTTATGTCTCTGGGATATGTTGCGTTCTTTGTGCTCACTGGCCCCTGTGTGATGCTGTGTTCTCTGTGTAGGCTGTGTTTTGTGCTCACTGGGCCCTGTGTCATGCTGTGATTTCTGTTCCATGCTGTGTTCTCTGTGCTTGCTGTGTCCTGTGTTATGCGGTATTTTCTGTGTTCTGTGGGTCCTATGTCACACTGTGTTCTCTGTGCTCAGTGGGTCCTGTGCCATGCTGTGTTCTCTGTGCTCACTGGGTCCTGTGTCATGCTGTGTTCTCTGTGCTCACTGGGTCCTGTGTCATGCTGTGTTCTCTGGGTCACACTGTGTTCTCTGTGTCACACTGTGCCCTGTGCTATGCCTTGTGTCTTGCAGTGCCGGCCAAGTTGCAGTCCCAGCCTTCCTCACCACAGACACGGTGCTCCTCACCCTCCGTACCTCCAGGAGCCAGCAAGTTGCTGTCCTCCTCACAGAAGCACAGCAAGAAGGCACTCAAACAGGTATGGCTGTGTCCCTGTTCCCTCTGCACTGCTCGCTGCAGGCCCCTTTGCTCTGGGCAGCTCTCTCTCATCCAGTGCCCAGCACTTCCCTTTCCAGCTGATTGTGTAACTTAAACTTCATCTCATTGCATCAGTTCAAATGGGTTTTCTTCACCTTTAACATTATTCTTGTTTTTTTTTTTGCCTCAAATATGCCTCTCATAATAACGTTGTCTTCATTTTCAGCTTCTCCTCTGGTTTGCATTCAGGCCTTTTAGGATATTGATTTAATTCTTCTCCTGCTCCCCCTTTTTCTTCCCAGGAATGTGGTTATTTTAGAGAAAGATTACAAATTAAGAGTCCTCTGTATCATGCAGTTACCCCCAGATAACCTAGTGGTGCAGTGCTTTGGCATTGACGGCATAAACATGCTCGGTGCTGCTGAACTTGCCGCCTTCAGTGTCATATGCCTTATGTCTGATGTTCTTTCCCTTGTAAACAAAAACATTTCTCCTTTTTGAAAGCCTACCAGTGGAGCGCAGGAGGCTGGAGTCTACAGGTATATATGTACTGCAGAGCAAGTATTAATGCTTTCATGGCCACAAGTCGAAGCGCTACGGAGCATCTCTCCATGTCTGCTGCAATGACTCGAATCTCCCAGTGGTTTCTTTGAATCATATTTCATCACTGGCGCATTTTGGGCCTGTTCGTGCTTGACTGTCTCACCTACCCATTGCCCTGTCCTCTCCTCTGCCTTAGTTTCTGTCACACATGCCATTTTGCATCCACGTATAACATGTCGATGTAATCTTTTCTCTGATATCTGCTCTAAGGTAATATTAGAATTTGCAGGGACGGTGTTTAATTGGCTTGCAGCTTTTGAAACATTGAAGAATTCATCTTATAGTGTGCATCTTTGTGTGTACACATCCCAGTTTTATGGGAGTGCTGTTTTTAGTCAGTGTGGCATGACACTACAAGGACATTATTAACTAGTCTAACATGTACTTCTTCAGATAGTTCTCTGGTTCTCATAGTAAAGGCCATGCAAATCAAAATAATTGTGCTAAAATGTGAAGCGGATGTTTGCAAGAACTGCAGGTCCGCTTAATTCTTTTACACTTTTACGAAAGTCATTCAGCAAAGTTTCCTCAACCCACATTTGGATTTATGGCACATTCCGGATGGGAGCTCTATCGTTGTATGCAGGGCCGAGTGTCGTCGGAGTAGCATAATCACCTCGGCAGAGACCTGACTTAAACCCTATTGACAGTCTGTGGAAATACTCTTTGAATGTTTTGTGAGATCTTGTGCAAATCTGCCAAGGGAAATTAGCAAGCATCGCACAAGTCTGAAATTTTGGATAAACGGTTGAACCGTAGATTCTGTGTGAGAGGCTGGCTGCCAGCTGGCCTGTGTGTCCTGTATAAGAGGTGAATAGAGGTGAAGAGTTCCTTGAAGATTGCTAATACTGTCCCATATTATTGTTATCTGTATTTACACAGGGCATTTCTTAAGGCTGTTTTAATATATGTGTTATAATGTGTGGCTGATTGATGCTTTGGGGTTGTGAGTTGTGAGTTAAAGAGTCATGGTGCACATGGCGCGTTGATGAGGGTGCACGGCATCATGGGTACCTTAGGGAGAGGCCGACCCTGCAGCAGCACAGTTCATGGCTGAGGATCTACGTGAGATGTATCCACTAGAAGCTGCTTTCAAGGACAGTGCCGATATCTCACTGAGTTGTCCTGCCCTGCGATACTGGAACACTCTCACCGACTGCGCTCTAAGCTGCATCAGACTGCATCCAAAGGCAGGTTCCGCGTGTCTACAGTGCAGGGGCTGCATGAGCATGCCAGTGCAGCTCCGTCCCTGCTCTCCTCTCCCATCATCTCCCTTCCGTTGCTCTGAATTTTCCTGTTGACTGTTGAACAGCGAATCATTTCTTACCGGTCTTGTTGTATGTGGTATGTGGCTTGCACAGCTGTGTGAGGGACCTGCGTCATGCTCAGCGCTAGATGCGAGCAGTCACAGGAAGCGAATGTTCATGTGTTAAAGTTCAGCAACTTTTGTGGTTCAAGTATGAAACCTGATCCTGCCCTGGAGGTATGCTATGCTAACATTTGGTTGGATCTCAGTTACTACTGAAGCGCAAATCATGAACAAATATAGTAGCTACTTGAGATAAAAGATGCATCACGATTCATTAAAGATGAGCAAACACAAGATCAATATTTCACTTGTGTTATTCATTACTTGTTCCTTCAGTAGCTCACAAAGTTTTACAGGATTAACAGATACAGTAACTGCTTGAAATAACATGCATCACGATTCATTAATGATGAACGAGCATGAGATCACTATGTAACCAAGACTTCGCTTGTGGTCAGTTAATATGCAAGTAACAGCATAATACTATATTATTTGTGCCCCCTCAAAGTGGTGCCCCCCAGCAAGCCATTTGACAGCAGGTTATCTCTGCTTGGGGAGGACCATGCGTTGGTGTGCTGAAACACCGTGATTAAAAATGCGAAAGGGCTTCGGAAAAACTACAGGCGGACAAAACTTCTGCTTCTCACTAAATGGCGAAACAAGTAAAGCTTCGTACCAATGAGGCGTGATGTACAAAGCCAGAACTGCATCTGCACACATGCGTAAATATTTACAGTATTTAATGCTGCTGCTTTTTGGCCGTGATGTTGATAGACATCCAATGCAGCAGAGGCTTTCTGCCTTCATTCAGCTCAGGACCAAAGGTGACCCCAGTGTCTTCTCCACACTAACAGCCCATAGCAACACATCCTGAAACGCTCAGTCTCTGGCCGCTTGCCAGCAGCTGAGACGGCCTTGTTCCTCAATGCAACTTCCGTGTGCTTTCTGCGGTCAGGATGCGCTAACGTGTTTTTCTGTTTCAGTGATCTGCAGATGTGTGTTTGACTGCCAAAATGGTGCATTCAGGCGATGGTGTTCCGCTGCGTATATGCAGACGCCGATGCTCTGTCACCAAAGCGCGCACACCTGATCCCCAGCATCCGCAGGACTGCCGTTAAAACTACTGAAGTTGTGCCGGCTTTTCTGAGATCCGGCTTATTGACAATGAGTGTTTTTCTGCAGGGATGGGCCACTGTCGATTTCCGGCATCTCTTATCTAATGAAGCGCGGCGCTCTTCGGGTGTGCTTAATTAAAATGCTAATTACCACACACATTACACAATGTGATTCGCTGACTTCCTTTACAGAGCGCACCAGAAACCATTTGTTTAATTAAAGGGAAAGATAATAATTTGTCTTCCTATAAAAATATTCTTTTTCTTTTTTTTTTCTTGGTCTAGTAGCTGCAGTTTTATGAGTAATTACAGTGTTGGCGGAAACCAACTGAAAGGGAGAGAATGAGTGTCTCTATGACAAGCCCATCTGCCCAAGGGCAGCTCTGCAGACGCTCCGATCTGGATATTCTCGTTCTGAAAGCATGCTGGCCTTCAAAGACCTTTTTTGGACGTGTGCTGGGCCATCTGCATGTAGACGCTGGTATCTGCTCGGGGGGGACCTTGGGGATAGCAGTCATCTCGGACTTCAAAGTCGTTCCTCAGCGGTTTCCGTGTGTCTGTCAGATGAGTCGGTGCTTTTACTGAATGCTGTAGACCCTGAAGTGAATTCCTCAAGTGATGGTGATGTAACTAATGGGAGATGCAACAGGGAGCAGGGCAGCCTCTCAAAGGAATCGCTTTCATGGCAATGCCAGGATATTCAGAGAAAACGATTCATTCTAATCAGCTGGCTGTTTTTATTAGCACATAATTATCCATATCTCATTTGCCATACCTGTTTTTTTTTTTTCTTTTGGATATTGCATATAGCTAGATTATACTGAAGAAACGGTATCATGCTTCCCATGCCTATTCTGGGCACACCTGCCTGTGTTCAGTACAAATGGCTCAGTTTTATAGGCCAGACACACAAGTGGCAGTTCGGAGAAGTTGGTCCGTTGGATGTAAACCGGAAACGTGTGACCTGCCTTAAGGGTCTGGGGGTTTTTGAGGAAACCAGCCAGTCTTTTGGTTTCTCTGTGGATGCTTAGCGTTGTGATTTTTCACACCTGTCCCCCTGAAACATCACACAGCACTCCTGCAGGGAATTGGGGGTGGGGGGGGTGCGACGCCGCTGCCCTGAAACGCCAAATGTCTCACCTTCACCAGGTGCTACAAGACGTCTCGGGAGAGGGAGGAAGGCAGGCGCCTGTGTCCCCACTCTCACCTGTCTTCTCTCCATGTCTCCCTCCCCCCCACCCCCACACTCACGCATGTAGGCCCTCAAGCAGCAACAGCAGAAGAACCAGCGCCGGCAGGGTGGGATTCCCCCCATCTCTAACCCCCGGATCATCTTCAAGAGCGTCAAGGACATGGCCTGTCCCATAGCCACCAAGACCGGTAAGCTGTGGGCATGTTAATGATTAAATCATGGGTGGGTTCCGGGGGGGGGAAACAGGGGCTCTGACCCCAGCTGATTGGCTCCCAGAGTGCCCCCTTCCCTGTCACTCACCGATTCGAAATGTATTCTTGGCTAATGATAAGGTTGGCTCCTCTGAGTGAACTATGGCCCGTAAAAAATCCTAGAATCGCCCCTGGATAACGGGTCCAGGAAGATGCAGGCCGGTAATCGGGCTGTGATGCGTGCCGTACCCCCCCACTCCTGAATCAGTTTAGTGTTGCGGTGCTTCTTTTTATGTTTACACCCGGCAGGGTATTGAGTTATGACACTAAAATCCGGTTTCATGCTCTTCTTTTTATTGCCTGATTGAAGAATCTATTTCAGATCAGTGGACATTTAGACATGATGCTTTAATTTACTCATATTATGGCTCCCATTTAATTTATCTTGCTGCATTTTATGTGTCCTGGCTTGTGGTTCTCCCCTGCACTCGTTTCCTAGATGGATGGATGGGGAGATGACTGGCACCGAGATCACTGCTCTGGAGATATTGCTAGACTTTCCCTGGCTTACGCAGTGCGGTGTTGCTTACAGCTGTAGCCCAGACTAAGATGCGTGCGGGCTGCTGGAGTCCTTCGATCAAGTTAGGCCCGCCTGTGTCACTTCTATTTGTCCCCCATAGCATCAGGAGGGGACACGCCCAAGGGCAGCCTGGAAGGGGGGGGGGGGGCATACAGGCTGTGTTTACCTCAACATGCATGGAGACCTTCGGCCCAGGGATGTAATTATGGCAGAATGTGTATGAGAGAGCGTTGTGCCAGCATGCCCTAAGACTGTGAGTCCACGAGGGGGCCGTCTTTGCATAATACAGGCGAGAATCTGCCTGTTTTTACCGAAACCTGTGCAGGTCCGGCTCTGTTTGGAACGGGAACGCAACAGGGACAAGGGCTTTATCAGGGGCCAGGAGCCGAGGCTAAAGACCCGTTTACGCTTTGCGTGTACATGTAGCTGTAAGGGTCTGAAACTTGTTGTGTCTATATGACCTGTGCGTGTCGGTCATTCATGCGCAACAGAGACACAGAGGCTTTCCACAGTTTTATGTACTGAAAGTTACATGACAAGATCTGCTGCTGTCCCCATTTATACGATCCATGCGTGAAAGAAAACAAGGGTGCCCACATGTGTACAAATTCGTGGCGTGAAATCACCCAAACGTGAAAGAAGAAAGCTTCTGTAAACAAGTGGAAATCTCAGGGAGGACTCGTAAAAGCTGTAACCCTTTCATTTACTGTAAGTCGCTTTGGATAAAAGTGTCTAATAATTAAATAAAATGGACTGATACTACTGTGCATGTGAGGCAGGCTTTAGCATTCGTTCACCACCGCAGCTGTGTTTCATAGTATAAACGAGCCTGAACAGTGAGAGAGTTGCTGTATACGGGCACCTGCGCACCTCAGCAGGTTAGGATGCTACGTATGCGATCAGAAGGTCATTAGTTCAAATGCCAAAGTCGACACAGCGATTTCTCCATTGAGCCCCTCAGTAAGGCCCTTAACTCCCAGTTATTCCAGGGACTGGCTGTCCCTGCTCTCTCAGAACTGTGTGTTTCTTTGGATAAAAGCATGAATGAAGGCCCAGCAGCTATACATCTGAAGTGATTTATAACCGCAGACCAGGCAGAAGGGACAACGAAGGGGTCAGCCTGTAAATGTTAACTCCAAACGCTGTGCTTTAATAGCTGCCCGCTGCTCTGCGTGTCGGCCTGTCTCCTCACCAGTGTGCCTCACCCTTGGCGCGTGTGACACAAGCCACGTGTGTCTGTTAATGTGAAGCTTCCTGTCTGGTTGCTGGGTAACAGCATTCGCCCCCCCCCCGGCTCGGGTCTGGTCCTGGTCCTCATCACGTTTTGGTTTGTGTCCCTGTGCTTTGGCAGCCTGGGAGGTCAAACAGCTGGCGCGGAGATCTTCGAGCCCCCACAACTCCTCCTCCAGCCCCACCTCCTCCTCCTCCTCGTCATCGGTTAAAACGGACCCGTGTCCAGCAGCCCGCACCAGGAAGATGTCGCAGAGATCAGACCGACTGAGCGCACGTGAGTAACCTGAGGGGGCAGTTGCTGCTCGCCTACATGTCCGACCGTTGAGTTTGACCCTTTTCCGGAATTTTCCCTCCTGAATTAGAGGGATAAAAAAACAGCGTTTGTTTTATCCACCTAGGAAATGCAGCAGTGGAAAGGGATCCCATTATTTGCAGAGAGTCATTTTTGTTAAATATAGTGAGTGAACTTCATAGGAAGAGTCAAGCATCCTGGCAAAAAGCAGAAGCTTCTCATTGACGTCACTGCACCCCTTTGCACAGCTGAATTGAACCGCTTACACTTTGCTGGATGAAAGACGCTATGAAATGAATCACTGGCTGTGGTTAGCTCAAGGGGGGCGTGCACAGATCACACTTTAAAGTGAAAACCTGTTACAACTATCTAGCTGAGGATCTCTGTGTTGGTACGCGAGACCAGTGTTTCTTAACCCAGCATGGAAGGAGCAAAGACGTGGACTGTCTGGGGGTCCCCGAGGATTGGATTGAGAAACCTCGCTGCACATAAACCCCTGTGCACGTAAGGGGATGGCAGTGGGCTGCAGTGAGTAGCAGAGCAGGGTAAGCAGTGTGGAGAAACACCATGATCTGGTGGAGTGAGCAACAGCTTTATCTCTGCAGGCACCTGGGAGACAGCTGGGGCCTTTCCCAGGCCGAGCAGGGAAAAGCATCTGAGCACTCTTCCTCTGAAATGTCAGCCGGGCTCTTTAGGAGAAATCCTTGCATTAACAAGGTCATACAGTGCGGGTGTGTGTTCTCTGTCACTGGCGAATCGCAGTGACCCCAAACTGACGAGGGAGCCACAGTGGGACAGTAGGCCTCGGAGTCGTGAAACATCACAAGGTCCTTCTGGAGAAAAAGAAGCACCAGGCGTCAGAGACCGACCTGCAGATCTGCAGCAGGTCACCAAGTCCAAATTGCAGCAGTACTGATCTGGTGCTGGTTTCCTTACAAGCCAGTGAGATGTGCATCGTTTCCACTCTTCACTGTGTGTTGGCTGGAATTATTAAGCGTGACGTTTGCCTGGTAGAAAGTCCCAGAAATAATCTAGGTCGCATATAGAGCGCTAATGACATGCTCGACTTCATAAGCTTTTTAACTCACAATTCTGAAGCTGTAATGTTTTATGAAAGTATAAAGAGCATAGTTTAGGTCGCCGTATGGTGAAAGGTATTAAAAGTTAAAGTGTGTTTGTCAGCTGGTGATTTTCGGAAGTGTAGCTCCCCGCCTGACGTCTGGCGATGACTTTCTGTTCAGGAGGCTCCTCGGTCTCCACGTGGCTCCAGCGACCAGCCCTGACCTGCCTATTTCTTGCTCTGCAATACAGGCCAGCTGAAGAGCGCCAAATGTGCCGAGATTGACGTGGAGACGCCAGACTCCATCCTGGTCAACACCAATCTGCGCGCTCTCATCAATAAGCACACTCTGTCGCTGCTGCCACCAGAGGGCCAGCAGCGCCTCCTGGTGCTCCTTCCAGAGGTGGACCGACAGGTGGGCGGGTGGACCTGCCGTCCGTGTCGCCTCACTGCAAGGGGGAGAGCAGGGGGGCCCAGAGCGAGATTTTCCATTATGTGGCCCAGTGCCGGGGCCTCGAACCCATCATCTGTCCTTTCCCTGTATAGTCGAGTAGATATCAGAGTACCTCTACTTAACCATATTTTACCTTGGTGATTTTAGCTGCAGGTTTAGTCTTTTAAGGATGGCCAGTGATGTCCTGCAGCCATATCTTAGCTGTCTGCTGAACACTCCATGTTTGGAGCTATGCTTCTAGGCTGGTTTTATATTGAGTTAGTTAGTGTATGCCGCTACACAGGAGTTTAGGCCGCTTCGCAACAATGCATTCACAGGAGAGCATCTCACCATGCCAATCTGCTCTGTTTGTCTGCTGTTTGTGATGGGTGCCCTTGGGATGACAGGCCTCTCTCCATCTCTCCGGCTCCCTCAGACCTCCTCAGATGGATCGCTGAAGCTCAGCAGCTCTGCATTGAACAACGAATTCTTCACATCAGCAGCTCAGTCCTGGAAGGAGCGGCTAGCAGAAGGTCTGTAGCATATGCAACCTTTGCATTTACACCCACTGCTCTTCCTTCAAAGATGAAACTCCGCGTTTTTGCTTTCAACCACCTCTGTGGAACGAGTGGACTGGGCAGGGGAAGATTGCGGTGATGTCACGGTGTGGTTCTGCAGATTGCTCCATCGTCCTTCACAAATGGGCGAGATAACGGGAAGGCACTGTGGATGGCAGGCTGAGTAGGCGCTTTGGGGCTGAGAGGACCTTGCTGTAATCATAGCCGTCGTCGGGGAAAGGGCCCTTTCAAACTATACATCATCCACTACTATCTTTTTTACAGCTGATAAAATGTTACGTCACTGAGACTTGAATGTGGCTATTGGCAAACCAGTTTGTGCTGATATTGTAATGATATTCGTACCTATGTAGCAGCCATTCGGTACCAGTACTAGATTCCTGCTTCTGCAGAATTCCTGCAGGTTCGAAACTGGCCCCGGTTCTGTTTGGGCATTCTGAGAGTCGGCCTAATGTTTGTGGGGGATAGGGTGAGAACTTGGGGGTGAGACTGTGAATTGGCCCCAGTGCCTGCCCAGCATCGCCTTCTTTACCACCACAGGTGAATTCACCCCAGAGATGCGGCTGAGGATCCGTCAGGAAATCGACAAGGAGAAGAAGGTGGAGGCTTGGAAGGAGCACTTCTTCGAGAGCTACTACGGGCAAAAGTAAGCGTGTCTGAGCTGTGCATTGTGTGGGCTACCCGTCAACTGGGTTGGGTAGTGTGGCATCTGGGCTGTGCTGCGTGGCATCTGGGTTGTGCTGTGAAGTGTGTGGGCAGGGCTGCGCGTCATCTGGGCTGCACGGCATCTGGGTTGGGCTGCATGGCGTCAGGGCTGCGCAGCGGCTGGCGTGGGCTGCATGGTGCCTGGGCTGCACGGCATTTGGTTGGCTGCACAACAGCGTATGGGTTGAGCTGCGCGGCGCCTGGTTGGGCTGTGTGTTGTCTGGGCTGCACGGCATTTGGTTTGGGCTGCGTGGTGCCTGGACTGCACAGCATTTGGGTTGGGTTGAGTGGTGCCTGGGATGCGTGGCGCCTGGTCTGCATAGCATTTGGGTTGCGTGCGGTCTGGGTTGGGGTGCTATGGCGTCTGGGCTGGGCTGCGCGGCGGCTGGGCTGGGCTGCGCTTCGCGGCGTCTGAGCTACACATCATCTGGGCTGCATTGCATCAAGGTGAAGTGCATAATCAGCCATAGCGCAATACAGCTAGAGTCTAATATCCTGAGAAACTGACAGTTGATTGCTGTGTGTTGGGAAAGCCCAAAGCCTTTCCATGTTTGAGGATTTCTGCAGAATTCTGTGGGATTCTTTGTGCAGCTGGGTACTATAGCTACAGCTTTTCTGGCTCCTGTGGGAATATTGGATTTTCTGTGGCTTATATTTATGACCTGCGGTGCCAGCCTGATATTAAACACCATGATTAATAGCATAGCTACACAGCATAATAGATGTACATGGTCTTTCTTATCTGGGCAGTCGTTATAAAGCCCAACGTGAGAATCATCGTTTTCCATTTGGAACCAATCTCTGATCGTCGGCTGACACTGTGCGGTTGTGCCATCTTTCATATCGGACACAGCGGGCTGGTTCCCTGCACCGACTGCATTTTCCACTGTCCTGACCTCTCTCCTGTATTCTCCAATGGTGCTTGAATACTGCATGAGAGCAGAGCGGCTTGTGTTTCCTTCTTCGTCGGTACAGCTCCTCTCCGCACATATCTGAGCAAATCACTTCTGTAAAGCGTCACCCTTTTTCGACTCTAATATCTCACAGGGGAGTCCCGTTTCCTTACCACGGGCTGCTAACCAGTCTCCTTCAGCTTTTAGTTGCCAAGCAACCTCTCCCAGTGTTGTGAATTTAAGCATAATGAAACAGACGCTGGGAGTAACAGCAGGGCTTGTCCAGGTAAAGAGATGACAAGCTGCGCTGGAAATGGCATGCTGGTCTGCTTCTGAGCATGTCTGGTCTCCTCCTCGTCATCATCATCATCATCATCATTATTGTTATTAATATGAACCATGCAAACAAGTGCACAGCTAATATTAAAGCATGGCACAGTTCAACAAACCATATAATTCCATTATTTTATTTCAGAATAGAAACCTGGGAGGGTTGAGGGTATAAATCACAGATGTGCCTCCCAGCATCGGAATGTTTTTTTAGCCGCCCCCCAACGGCAACCTACACACTGTGAGTGAGTGAGTGAGTGAGTAATATGAGTGAGTGAGTGAGTAATATGAGTGAGTGAGTGAGTAATATGAGTGAGTGTGTGGATGAGTGTGTAATATCAGTGAGTTAGTGTGTGGATGAGTGTGTAATATCAGTGAGTTAGTGTGTGGATGAGTGTGTAATATCAGTGAGTTAGTGCGTGAGTGAGCGAGTGAGTATTTGAACGAGTGAGTGAATGAGCAAGTAAGTGTGTGAGTAGGAGAGGGAGTAAGCATGTGAGCAAGTGAGTGTGTAAACGAGTGAGCATGTGAACATGTGAGGGAGTGTGTGAGTGAGTGTGTTGGCGAGTGAGTGAGTGAGCAAGTGAGTGAATGGGTGAGCGAGTGAGCAGGTGATTGAAAGGGTGAGTGAGCAAATGGTCAGTCCCCATGGGGCCTCCTCAATAATTCATGTCACCAGACACCAGCAGACGACAGGAGCTGTAAACGGAGCTGCTACTGTTTAGCAGAGGGTAATGAGGGCTCTGGGCCAGACGGGAGGCCCGTGACCCAGTCAGAACGCTGCACGCTTGCTTGCTGCTCCAGATCACTGATGAGCTGCAGTGAATGCTGATACCATTCAAATGGTAATGATCAGCTCAAAATGATAAAGGACAATGAACAAGGAGTTCAGTCCAATTCAGATGACTGTCAAAGTGGCCATATTTATAACCCTGTTCTCTGAACATGCATCCATCCATCTTCCAGTTGCTTCTTTAGTACAGGTGAACCAAATGTGCTAGAATGTTCTCTGTGTTAGCGTGTGTCCCGAGTGCATCAGTACATGGGGCAAACAGCTTAGTGAAACTGAGTGTTCCTAAAAAGTTGCAGAAGACTGGAGGAACATTAGAAGTTTCACCAGTTTATGGCATCCGTTTGATCCAATATGGTTATTTTAGAATATATTCAGATCCACCGTATGGGACAAGTTGGTGAGTTTTTGTCATTGTCACTGGTGAGCAGACAGCTAGGGAATCGGTGCTTCTGCACATGCTGGTCCAAACGGGCAGCAGTCAGCTGGTTTGGCCAACATGGCGTCACCTCGCATGCAGCTTTGCTACAGATTGCAGAGTATAAAATTCCATTTCAAGTTAGTCTTTGTGTCTTGTTCTCAATGGCTCCTGAGTGTGCTGTGTGCACACGCTGTACTGCCGACTAGAAATTAATATTCATTAATTTCCCAGAAACTCGTGCCAAGTTCACGTCCTCAGCAGACCTGCAGCCTGACCCAGGGAGACAGCGGACAAAGCCTGGGCGGGATGTATTACACATCCAATCACACGCTAAGAGCAGGTTAGAGATGCTGATTCATCAGCGCGTTTTGGCGTTGGCTGGTAGGAGGCGAGCAGTAGCACCTTCAGGGACCCCCTTGAGGAACCCCCCCAGTCTCCATAACCGGAGCCCTTGAGGCTGCCACAGCACCTCCAGAATTTCACAGGTCATTGGATTTGTAGTGCAGAATAAATGCTGTGACATTCATCACCTGCTTTTTCCTAGAAACAGGGTAAACCAGGTTGCGTTTCACTTAGTCCTTTGGACCATTTATAGAACCAAGGTACCCCAGAGGGTTGTGTGTAGCTGTTGGATTATTTGTTTTTTTTTACTGTTTACTGAGGGTGTTCTTTGACATTGCTATAGCTATGACTGGCTGTGAGTGAAAAATCTCACCTAATTGGGTATTATTTTAACATGAGGTACCCTTTATGTCCCTTTTTGTCATTTCAGTTCTGGACTGACGATTGAACAATCCAAAGAGCTGATGGAGGCGGTCCCCGGTGGGGACTCCAACCAATCCCAGCCGACCCAACTTCCCGCTCCTGAAAAGGTTCCAGTGGGAGATGGCACAAAGACTGAACCTGACACGAGTGTGGACATCACGACAGCTTCCGGATCAGAGGTGGCCTCTGAGGTACCTGCAACTACCCATGAGGTACAGGAACCTGCAGGTCCTCAGACCAAAGCTTCTCCTGTTGCTTCTCTGAATATACAAGTGGCACCAGCTGCTGTGAAAATGGATGGCACTGCAAACACTGCTTTGGCAGCAGAAAAGGAACCAAAAGATGATGGCGGATCGAAGATTCAGCTCTCCCCTCAGACACCTCCAGAAACCTCACCCATTGACAAGGCCGGCAGTGAGCTAACAGGGATTGAGTTTAAGGAGGTGAACCAGGAGCCCTTGAAGAGAAAGGCTTCCAGCGACGGGGAAGCAGCCCTGAGCCCAGAAAAGAGGCCCCGTGTCTTAGAAGCTGCCCAACTTTCAACATCCCCTAAACCGTCACCAGAGTCTCCAAGGGTGCCACCACTGAAGGTAAGGGCTCTCGGCACAGCCGTGAAGTTCTAACGCGAAGCTTAAGGCATTTTTAATAACGACTCTTTTACCCTTGCAGCACTGCAGCACGTTGGGATTTGCTTGCCATGTTTCCATGAAGTTCATAGCGACTCCTGTTGAAGTGCTTTATGATCAGTAGGGGCTGTGATCCTCAGTCTTTCTCGTCCTCCTCCCTGCAGATTCCCGTCTCCCGGATTGTGCCCACGCAGGCAGCTGCAGGCCAGCTGTCTCCCAGGTCCCCCTTTGCGACCTCAGCTGCTAGCCCCTTTCGCTCAGGGGCTCGCACCCTGGCCGACATCAAGGCTAAAGCTCAGCTCAGGAGGGCTCAGAGCGCCGCGGCCGCTGCTGCCGCCGCGGCTGCTGCCACCGTTTCCTCTTCTGGCGGAGCTGTGCCAGGCCCAGGACCAGGAGGAGGTGCTGGAGAGGGCAGTCCTGCGCCAAGGGGAGGGGCTCTGTCCAGCCAATCAGAGCCCCAGATCAAGGGCTCCTCCTTGGCAGGTGGTGAATCTCAGATACAATTACATCATGTCGTTCCACCAATAAGAAGCACTGGGCAGAGTGTTTTACCCATCAAATCGAGCATCAACCAATCTCACATCACCTTGCCCTCAGCCTCAGCTTTGAGCAAAGACCTGCCAAAACATCCCGAAGACAGACCGAAAGAATTACCCCGCAGCCAGTCAAGCACAAGTTCTGCTTTGGACAACCAAGTTCTGACCACGTTTCAAGCTGTTCAGAAGCCATTACTCAGCTCCATGTCCCTGGTATCTTCTGGGACAGAATCTGCACCTCCACATTCAATTCCCATTCACATTACCGCATCCAGGCAAATGACACTGGAGCGCCCCTTCACTGGAGGCTCTTCTGGAAAGGCCAGTTCCTCAATAACTTCTAGCAATCCCCTCGTAACTCAGCTTCTTCAGGGGAAGGAGGTCCCTCTGGAGAAGATTCTCCCAAAAGCACTCGCAGAGGCTCAGCCTGTGATAGGCGCCTCTGTTGATAAAGGGAAATTGCCCACCACTGCATTCGGAAGTCTTGCTGTGGGTAGTGGAGGTCAGTTAGTCGCTGGTGTGGACAAGCAGAGACTGTTCATTTCCACTCATCCGTCTGTGACTGGAGCCAGCAGCAAAGAGTTCTCTCTGCACCAACGGGAAATGCTGAACAAGGCCACCCAGGAGCAGATCCTGCAGACCCTCATGAAGAGGGCACACACTCAGCAGTTTGGGTCCGGTCCCCAGTCTTCACTGCAGGAGGCCTGCGCGCTGGGCTGCCCCGTGGAGTGTCCGACCACGGCTAGGTTTACGGTGGGCTTCTCTGGCCGGAAGAGGACATCCAGACCTGCCATGTCAGGGCATTACCTTCTCAACATCTCCACCTACGGGAGAGGCTCTGAGGGCAGCAAGAGGGCTGGCTCTGCAATGTCTTCTACTCTGGTTAACCTGAAGAAGGAGTATGTGGAGATTGAGGGAATCTCAGGCGCTGACAATGAGTCAACGAGAGGACAGTCTGCTGGAGCAGACTCTGGAGTTAAGATAGAACCCCAAGGACCTTCAAGTGATCCTCACAGTGAAAGCCTCGAAGACACACTTGATTTCCATATGCAAAAAAAGATCAAGTCAGAGTTCTCATCTGGACATTCACCTGACAAGGAAGAGAAGTCGACCCAAACGACGGGCAGCTTCGCTGCTTCAAAAGCCAAAGAAATCGAGCATGTGACCCAGGTGCTCACAGGGCATGCTGCCCTCGGCAATAATTCACAGAGCAACCCCATACCAGTAGCTCCAGAGCCATATCAACTGCAGCTCCATACGGCTGCAAACCCCCAACAGGCTTCTGCCTACGTTGTGCAGAAAGCCCACGAGAACCAAGGACCTGGAAACTCCACAGGGGCCAGTAGCCCACCCGGATACAGCCCAGCATCCAGCAGCGAGGGGAGCGTAATGTCCTTCTCCGTGACAGTCACCACCATACCAGCTAATCACAGCAGCCACGGGGAAGCCGCACCCATACCAGCCTTCACGGAAGGCGCCGGCATCGACGACCCGCCATCCAACTGCTACTGCAGGCTGAAGGCCATGATCATGTGCAAAGGCTGCGGAGCCTTCTGTCACGACGACTGCATTGGGCCGTCCAAACTCTGCGTGTCCTGCTTGGTGGTGCGATGAGTCGCTTTCTGACTTTCAGGAATCCCCAAGAAAGACGGAACGTTCATCCAAGCTGGCTGTTTTTGTTTTTTTGTTCTTCCTTGTTTTCAGAAAGACTCCATTCAGCACCTTTTTCCTAGACTTGAGTCACTCGTGTTTGTGAATTGTGACAAAGTTTTGCACTTAGAGGAAAACATTTATTGCACAATATTTTGTTAGAAACAAAAGTAAAACAAAACGAGATATTTTTATAGAAAAGAGGACTCTCGGATGGACAGCCACTTCCTTTGTAGTAGAGCATTTGATTGACCTTGTGCATTCTGTTGTAAATATGAAATGTGCTGTGTGTGTATATGTGTGTTTGTGAATGTTGGGGGTGTGGCTTCATGAGGAAGGCCTCACAGAGAGGTACAATCTGCGTCCTACTGCTAGTCAGAATAATTAGCATGGGACGACCTTGGGGTAACACCAGCTGTGAATTATGGACTTGAAAGGAGAATCTAGTTCCAAATGAATATCTCTCATGATCACAGTGGACTGCAGATAGAGTTTAGAGTACCTTGTGTGCCTAAGGGAGGCGGTTCTGCTTTCAGATAGACCAGCACGTGACTCTCAGAGCCGGTGGGTGCTTTGGGTCTGTCCAGTACCTGCATACAGGACATTTTCTCAGTGTAGTTAACCTCTCCTTATTGCTGTAGGTTGTGTTCTGTGTGTAGGTAGTGCACCTTCATGGAATACACCACTGATGGGTTACCTAGGATGCAAGAGTGCGGCAAAGGCCAGCGAACGGGTGCCCTTAATGCTGGCAACCATGTAGAAATTAAATACAGTAATAGTTGTATCTAACATCTGATTGGCTGTACCACTCCTTCACCCCCACCTCTGAACTCAGACTATGACCATAGTGGATAATTTGGTTATTAAGTTAATGAGACTTAATGATTTTGTGCATGTGGGAAATTAGCTGTTTTTGTAAGCACTGAAGGCTAGAACCTTCTGGAGCCCCAGCAGCCCCGAGCCGTGAGAGCTCAGAAGCACCTTGATGGGAAAGTGCAGTGGAAGACGTCCATAGTGCAGGTCCTCGAAAGGGCGGCCATACTCCTGCTGCTCTGCATGCTGTGGATGACCGGCATCAGCTTTCATTCTTCATTTTCTGACAGCCTTTCAACTAAGAGCCAGGACCGGCATTCTCGGCGCAAAACGGAAATGGACTCCATGGTGCATTAGATTCCACGTCCCTAAATGCCCTAAAAGCGTGTTACATCGAAGTCTCAGCCTCTTTGCTGCATCTCTGCAGTGCCGTAATTTCACTGCTCTCTCGTTGGCATGTAATATTAGGACCAGTGGCAGATTAACTTTTCTGGGGGCCCTAGGCTGGCTATTTTTTGGAGCCAAAATGGAAGGGGGGTAATGGCACGAAAATTTTCTGGTCATAGTTGGGGGCTGTCGTGGGTGTTCCTCAGTTCCTCACTGGATTAATACTAACATACCCACCTACACTGGCCAGCAGTCACATCCCCTGCAGGGACACGACTGTGTCTCCGCATAGCAGGGGGCCCGAGTCCTCACCGTCGTCTCATAGCCCCATTTTCAGAAACTTTTTCTTGAAATTATGAAGTGTTTATAGATTTGTTTCTCGCAGTTCGTTAAATTGCTTTAACTTCAAAACAGAATAGTCTGATGTGAGATTTCGTTTCATGTTGTCTTTCTCCTTTGAGCTGTAGGTGAAGTTAGACACCCAGGAATACCCACGCGCTTTCCGCCGTCGCTTTCTCCCAGCTGAGCTTTTCCTGCCCCCAGGCTGATTGTCGTAGCAAAGACTTCCTATTTAACTTAGTTTTCCCTCTGTTTTTAAAAAAATTCCTCCCGATCTGTGTTTGCTTTAAATCTGATGAAAGCGTAACAGTACCAGGGTGAAATGCCATTGTGCAGGAATGTGGAGTCCGGCAGCAGAAACTGCGGAGGAGCGCTTGGTCCAGAGGTGAAATATTGCGCTCACCGTGTCAGACTATGATGGCAGTGCTGTCATTAAATCACGTCTATGAATCATTTCTATGGTGTTATACCAAAGTCACCATCTGATTTTTATTTTAAAGTTTTAACAATTAAACAAAACAAAGTAATATATTTTAAGTAATCTATTTTAATATATAAAGTCTATTTATAAATGATTTGATTACAAAAGAAAACAGGGTATTTACTGGAATAATGTAATTGCAGTTCTTTTATTCTTCTCACCATGTTGTGCGGGACAAAGTCTTTAGAGTGACTTTTTACAACTCTATTAGATCTGGATGCTGTGTCTGACTGCAATGAAATGTACAGAGAGACCTTCTGTGTATCTATGGCTGATTTTAACCTGAGTATTCAGCTGCAGTGCTGTCCTGTAACCCAGTAAGCCGGCCAGTTACCGTAGCAAGCTGAGCTCTGAGATACGATGGCATAAAGGGGAATGTGAGTCCGGTGAGGCAGCTTCAGTGAGCATGCAGTCACCATCATCGGCAGAATGTATCTGAGATACGTGTGTTTACTGCTAAAACAATATAGCCCTCAGCAAGCGGAAAATAAAACACATGGCATTATTTTCATGCTTAGTTTTTTAATGTGATTTATATAGTTTCGAAGACACTGTATGATTATACATCTTTAAGAATATTATTTTAAAATAAGCAATATTCACAGTTAAAACACCTAGCGTGTCTTTAATTAAAGGAGTGTGCTCTTTTATAGCTTTTCTTTTGTGATGAATTAGGCATTGAAGCAGAAATCTCATATAAGTCTACCAGCAGAGGTGGAAATTCCAGGTTCAAAAAGAAAAATCCAGACCAAGATTTTGTTTCAACCAACCAGTTGAGCATGAAGAGTCAGTCACAGAGTACACAGTTGGTTGTTTGAAATTTTTACTTTCTAGACCTGAAATTTCCAACTCTACAGGAAAAAAGGCAAAACAGACTGAAGCTGTTTTTGACTGTTTTAGAGGTTTTGCACTAGCTTTGATTGAACTGCCCCGAAATTATTTAATATATTGTAACTTTACAAAACCAAAGTGGCTCCAGTTGGAGTTTTTCATAAAACCAGCATTTTGATGGCCTAGTTTGTGGTCTTATCAGGTATCGACATGGAGGGACAGACGGATCATTTACAGAAAAGCTTTGACTGCCAGCCTCCTCCTATATCTACACGTTAAATGTTCAATGCACTAATTTGTTCACATTTTAGTAAAAAGAAAGAAAAAAACATTAAAATATACTTCAGATCTTTTTGGAGGGCTTTTCGCAGTGAAGGCCTCGTACCATTTCGTTAAATGACCATTAAAGCTGTCATTGTTTTTAAAAAATGAAGTCAAAATATATTCGAATGGACTGTCTGACTAGATAACCTTGTGTTTTGGTAGATTTAGAAAATTTCATTTTGAAAATGGTGTTTTAAAAGAAAATTTTTTAGAAAGATAAAAAATTATATTTATAATAACATTTTATAAAAGGAAGATTCTTAAATATTACATATGATTTTACTTATGCTTATTATACTTGTAAAATTAGCTCGTGCTTTCCGCTGTGTGTTGATGAGTTTCTGTCATTTTGCATTTCTCTGCGTAGTTGTGTTCAAACCTCCAATATCCTCTAAAACATTGTTCTCCAATAAACATGCTTTAACAGCTAATCAATTTCAACATCTATTCCATTGTATTTGAATTTTGCCAGAGCAGTTTGTACGGGAAAGGGATTTGTGTGAATGCTATTCATTTGTCCTGTGTTTTCCTATAAAAACATACTTCTTGACCCATAAACTGTAATAATGATTTTGTACTATAAGAGGATTTTACTTTATGGAACAGGGCCAATGTACTGTGCTTACAGATGCCGGGTTCAGAGGCCAAGCCGATGTTTAATGGTCACTTGCGAGTCTTTTGCACAGTTGCCTGTAGCTGTTGTGCATTTTCAGGCTGAAAATGCAAAGTCTTCTGTGTAGCACTTTTAATAATAATTGACGTGTTTCCCACTATGAGGCTCATGGATTGTTCTGGACCATCCTCCTTGTCTCATCTTGCTTTACCCTGCTGAATAATATAGCCCTGTACATACATACCTCTTCAATATTGTTTAAAACAGTTATTTAGGTTTTGTACATATTTTTCAGTTAGAAAAATGTGAATATAAAACTCTCCTAGTGTATTTGCCGGTGAACGTGATCTAAGGGAAATGCATTTTCCGGTGGCTGGGGTTCATTTTCGTTTGGTCAGTTGTGGATCAAACCAGGACCGTAGGAATGGTGTCTAAAGTGAAGCGTGTGTGTGTGTATGTGTGTGTGTGTCATTCTCCAGGTTTGTGGATTCCTCCTTGTCTGGTTTCATTTGGGAAGAAACAACCTCTTCAAAACCAAGAATGTAATATATTAATCAGCAATATGAGAAAAATGTATTTTATCATAATAGTTTGAAAGATTCAATAAAAACACAGTATGATGTTTCAGTATTTGAGTGACTTGTTTTTTAGTTGCAGAACGGTGAGTTCTGACAGATTAATGGTCGATGACTCCCTGGTGTTCTCTGTGTCTTCCCTTGCTTCTCCGCTTTATCCTCTTTCCTTTCTCCATCCCCTGTTCCTGCCCACTCTGCCGTCGCCCACAGGCTGTCTTGGCGTTTGCAGGAGCATGCGGTGTCCATTGGTGGACTGCAGCTGTCCATACAGAGCTGAGATGCCCACAACCTGGTGACCTTCACCCTGCAGGCTGGCCGCTCCGTATAGTGCCTGTCTCACTGAGGGCCATGGCTGCCTTTTGTATGGCTTTCGGTAACAGTCCAGGGGTGTGTGAGTGGAGTACCACGCCCAGGGATTCACCTGCTTTCACGTAATACATCCCCAGCCATCTGCTACCTGCAACTGCAAGGACATGACAGCAGAAATGTGGATGTGAGACGTATGGATGTGAGTCCTGCAGCACAAGGTGGCGATCGATAGATTCACGAAATATCGTATCAGGGTCTTGCAGCAGCTTAAATCATGGGGGTCACCTGTGAGGTTTTCCCTGTCACTTCACTGGGCACCGCGTCAGTGAAAGAGCAGGCCGGATGTGACCCGGTCCGTCTGAACTGCTCAGCTGTGATTCAGGGCACAGAGACGCTCTGTTTCTGTGGAGTCAGAACCAGGCCACAAAGATAGGGGCTGAATGAGGACATGCATCAACAGATCTGTTCTGCCAGACTGCACTGTGCTGCATAGCCCTGCTTTCCTGTAGACACAAGCCTTACACTATATACTATACATTATACCCTCTGCACTGAACATGCTACACTATACACTATAATGCATAGTATTATGTACCCTGCACTATACATGCTACACTATACACTAAACAATATCATGTATAATATTATACACTCTGTACTGTACACGCTATACTATACACTATAATATATAGTATTATATATAATGTATATAATATATACATCCAGGATGAACTATTGTGTCCCTGAGTACCATGGTGCTACATTGACATATTTACTCTATGACATTTTGTGTACTAAAATGCAGTTCTGCTCCTAACCAATGTGGTGCCCTGGGTGAGCATCACCGCCCCCTCAGAAGTTGGAGCCCTTAGCAGCCGCCTAGTTCAACTATAAGATGGACAGGCCCGGCTCAAACGTGCACATTGACTAGACAATATACTTCACATGCCACATTTTGTATAAAGTGCAGAAATACTGTAAGTCACAAAAGACGAGTAAGATATGGCAGTGCAAACATTTGTGAACTCAATGTAAAACCAAATTTAAAGTGAAGGCAGTGCCGTGCAAATATAAAACTGGCCAACTGGGGGGATGGGGGGGACGTGGATCAATTATTCTATATCCCTGAGGCAGTTTGCACAGACCAAACATTTAATTCCTGTGGGCTGGATTTGGCGTGCATGCCACTCGTTGGGGCCCCCTGCAGTCACATTCTACCCTGCACTCTACCCATTACGCTACACACTGTACACCAGGGGTCTCCGGTCTCATACACAGTGACCGCTACTTCTACAAATAAAATATTTGTAGATATTTCACTATGTGTTTATTTTCGGTGGAAACTGATCCATTGATCCATTTAATAATAATCAAAAAACACATGGCGGGACAGATGGAACCATATATGCCTGAAATGCCTGATTTGGAAGAAGCAGAAAGCTGCCCATGATTCACTTTTAATGCTCTGACGCTGCATACCTCTGAAGCGTCCCCCATGACGCTGAGATGGACGGAGACGGATGTGGTGCTGGTGTGTGAGGATGCTGGAAGTGCAGGTGGGTGGTCAGTCTGTGCAGACTCTCCCAGGAATCACCAGTCTACGCTACACTCTGTGGGCTTTCCTGCTCTGAGGGTGTCCCTTAACGTAAAATAAGCTGATGACAGTCTTCCTAACGACGCAGCCGGTGGCTGGACGCCCTCAGCGCTCCGTTTACCGCTCTGCAGCCGGCAGAAGCTCATTAAGCTCCCGGAGACACCGTTTCCGGGTCATTGGGCGCGCTTCTCATATTACAGCCGCTGGGCCGGACGCAGCTTGACCGGTGCTATCACCTGAAGGGCTTCGCCGAGAGTCACTTTTGGCACAGCGAGTCAGAGCTGTACCGTTGCCAAGGGCCGCTTTTGGTACAAGAACATGGGGCAACACCATGACCCAATCTCGTATCTGGACGCCCCCCCCCCCCCACCAGAACTCGAAGCCATCATCACCCCATATATATATATTTGTGTGTGTATGTGTATATATATATAGAAATATATGTGTGTTTCTTTTAAATCTTAATGTTTAAACATTTCATGACTGAGACAGAGCTAACAATGTTCTACTTAATCTACTTTTTCATGAAAAGCTACTTTTCCTTTTCTCCTCATTACATTCCAATGATACTTATAAATTCTGACCAAACTTACACTGTTTGGGTTTTTGGTTATTATAATGAGGTCATGCGGGGTTTACTAAGATCTCTGGCGGGAACAGTGATATATTACACCAAAAGGGCGTTACATCAAAATGTGCCCACACAACATTTTTCACTGCTAGGAATAAATTAGCTTGAAATGAGCAAATTAGCCTACCTTTGTACTGAATGTGGTGAGCTGGCTGCTGTTAATTCATAATCATTTAATATGCAGCATAACTCCACATTCAGCATTTTAAGGAACATAAACAGATAATGATCGCAAGACTCTGACCAGGAAGAGATTCAATACTTCTATATATTTAATATGCTACAGCTGTTTCTGCCACTCACAGAAATGTAACGTTAAATTAGTGATGATCAAATGCTATAATATTGTGTCTTGTTTACTTTTTTAGAACATGTTTAGTCAGCTTGGGGATATTTTTAGTGACGTCCATGGGAGTGCAGATTTCCTAAAACATTTGCGTTAGCACAGTGTCACCTATCGCAGATGACACATCCCGTCATGGGGACGGTCTGATCGTAAGCGCTGTATAATGTCTCATTGTTTTTAATGTAGGGTACACTGTCTGTATGCACCACCATGGTCCACCTGGATCTCCCTGACACCATAGCACCGTTGATGTCACATTTCACATGAAGACTGAGATTAAAGGATACAGCGGCTGCATCCCTTCAAAGGCTGTTTGTTCACAGGCTCCCGTCGCCAGAGGGATCGCGTTTCATCGGCCGGCTCGCTGGAAAATCTGGCACGGACTCTGCCGATAGCGGAGCCCCAGGCTAAGACGTGGCTGACTAATTCCGTTCTGAAGGCCTCGATCTCTTTAAGGTTCTCAGCAAGCTTGGAGGCAAACCAAGGCCTGAGATGAACCGGCGTCCCATGATGGCTGTTCTGCAGGTGGCTTTGAGACCCGGGGCTCATCGGATTGGGGAGACAGCTGGCGACTGTTCAAGTGACTTAGAGCTTCAGTCACATGACGGCATCTGATGCATGTACTTGAGCGTGCCCACGGTTTACTGAGAAAGTGGGCGCTCTACACCGGCATCAAACTTCACTGGGACTCCACACAAAGGTGTTTGTGCTACAGCAGATGGGCACTTTAGCTGACAAGCTTGTGTTTTGTTTGGAGGTTCAGGACACGAAATGATGGGAGAAATCAAGCCTCAAAGGAGCCTGAACATACGTGTGTGAGGAGTGGATTTGTTGTTGCTGGAGTCCCATTCAAAAAGTCATTTTGGGGCCTGCTGCCCATGATGTTTCAAAAACTAAATAAATAGCTAGTGTGTAGAGTCAGAAGATTGTAACTAGCTAGCTGGTTAGCAGAACATGTTATTAAATATTTAGTGTAGTGACTGTTTGTGGTCAAAAGGGGGACCCAAACCTTGAGGCCCCCATGCAGATACATGCTTTGAGTAGTGGTATACTTCGCTGCTGCCCATGGAGATCAATGGTAGGAGCAATCAGCCAATAATGAAACAATGGTTCTCAACTCCAGTCCTGAGGACCCACTGCTATTAGCTGACTGAGAGGTCACCCCAAAAACCGGCACCTACACCGGCCACTAAACCAGGAAGGAAAGGGGCTAAAGAATTTGCAGGGTTAACAGGAAATGTGATTGTCACAGAACATGTCTGTGATGTTTCTCAGGAGTTTTATTATTGGACTATATCTGTGCACGTCCGTGTGTTTATCTGGTGACGGCGTCCTTTCTATTTGTCATTTTTGTTTGCCGACAGTGTACAGTGTGCTTCAGTGTTTGAGGACATTAGGTGTATTGTAAAAGAACAGGAAGACACAGAAGCAGCAGAGTGAAGCCCAGCAGAGAGAGAAAGTGATGATGTCACCAAGGTTCCAGAATTCACCTGTGCGTCAGACAGCGAGTAGTGCCATCTTACCGATACAAAGTTGATATCTTCACATCTTCCTGAGGAGATTAGATAAGAACATCCCATCTAGGATGTACCCCAGCCTTGTGCCCTATGCTACCTGGGATAAATGGTGAGTTACAGAGAGAAGGCACAAGATTCTTTGATATCTACCTGTCAATTTTAGTAAAATAGAGTAAAACTTCTTGGGTGGTATTATATGCAACACAATAGGAGATACATTTCTATCTGTTAATTCCAACTTATTGGCTGTTTCTCGTTAAATCGGTTCTAAATCATATTGAGCTGATTATTGACCTCCCTTAATTCAATTCCATTAAGCAGTTAAACTGAGTTTAAATTCATTATCAGTGTGTAATGCTTTGTTTTCTCTCCAGTGCATGACTTTTCACTTTAAATTTTAGTATGTTCACCAAGATAGGAATAGCTGGTAAATCCGTTACTGTTAACAGCCTGACTCTTATTTATTATGGGGTAAGCGACTGAAAAACTGCAGCTGTTTTCGTGTGCAAGACAGAAGTCAGACGATTCATGGCTTTTATGCAAGCAGACACTCCCCTTCATTTCTGAGAGGAAGAGAAGGAGATGTATTTGATGGACACCACATATTTAATAATCAACTTTATTGTTTAGAGTAATAGAGAGCTGCCATGACAAACCTGAGAAAACCAAGACAGCAGCTGGTAAAGTATAACCAAAAAACTGCAGATACTAGCACCGACCTTTGTAACGTAGATGAGTAGAAGTGTATTGTACAGAATATGTGCAATTCCTTTACAATAATGATTCATACTGTACGTCTAGTCAGCTGATTATAGTTTTGGCTGAAGAAAATGTTAGGATTACTCAGCTCAGAAACACTGAGGACATGTTTTATTGTTATACCAGTATTCATACAAGACTGTAGATAAAAAATATGGCTCTCATTCAAGATAAAGCGCTTTACGTGACACATTTACACGGATACTTATAATAGCTCATATGCTGCTGTGTTTAGGGCACATTTCTGTTTCAGCTTATGTTCGCAGCGTCTATTGTTACTGTATTTCTGAAATGAAAGTGTGAGTCATATTTGCCACCCATTACCATCTGTGTAGGTAGCACCATTCTCTAAAGATGGCTTCCAAAAGCATGAAAAGCATTTACCTGACACCCTGCTAATCGATGAATAAAAATGCTTTGGCAAAGGGATCTACAAGACTTGTCCGGTTACTCATATCCTCACAGACACTGCAGTAACCTAAATAAAGGTGTAATTCCACATGTTCTACTGCAGTATTTTTAAAATAATAACAATCCCTTAAGCAGGCCAGTTATTCCTCCTGCTCTCAAAGTGCCCTGCTTTGGGAGCCAGTGGACTCTGGTTAGATCTTAAGGGATTTATAACTTTGCTTATATGCTGTGGTACTTCCGCAGCCCTGATTCGGAGACGCTGGTTTGTGACGTCTCCGAAAATGCAGTCTGTTGGCGATTCCCAGAAGTCGGGCTAATTCTCATTTCTCATCTAATTTTGAGCTTAACTTCTGGCGGTTGATCCCTTTTTGTGGGGATTTGCAGGCCATTCATCCACCAGACAGAGCATTAGAAACGTTGTGTGTCATGAGCCTGGGTGCTCTGGTTTAGTTTTGGTATTTCCAGAATATGACGTGTACAGTAACACGGACTGTGCATGCATGCCAGTTTCTTTTTATGCCAGTGGCTGCACATGTGTGACGGAGCGTGTCATTAAGCCAAGCTATACCACACTTTTAAAATAAATAAATCCACTTATGAGTCTTGGTGACCTTGATGCCGTCCTTGATCTGCATTCCCGTCCCGGGCCGTGCTTCTAGCAGTGACTGTAAGGTCTTCTTATCTGGGATTTGTTACACTCGTGAATCTGGCCATGTGACAAGCTCAGCTCTTCGGGAGGATTCTGTTAACATTGCCTCTTGATTTCTAAAGTCACGTTTTTTAATTTGCCTGTGAGTTGACACCCCAACGCTTTAAAAGTGGTAATGGATGAAAAATTATGTTTGCTACGACAATTAGCGGGATGATGTTACAGCTCTAAATTGCACTGAATCATTCACTTTATCAGCATGCAGATTAATTCGTCTTCTGTGTCTTCCATGTGAAGCTGGAGACACCAATTCACCTAACAGCATGATGTCTTTGCACTGTATGAAGACCCAGGAAACACTCCACACAAACAAAAAGGTTAAAATGCTGCCCACTGAGGCAGGGCTGAGATTCAAGCCCAAACTCTGCAAACGAGGGTTCACTGTGACCCTCTGACAGGCTACCAGACCATCGCATGATGCAAAATCAACTCCACTGTAGGAAAGGAGGATTTTAATGAAAGGCCAGTGAGTGACTGTGAAGACAGAAATATCACACGGTTTGATGGTGGAACGTCTAAAGACGGTCAGAGTCACCAAGTGCATCACGCTGCAGGAGGTACACGCCTGAGAAGCAGGGAGACTTCAGAAGATGATTCATGTCTGGGGGAGGTGTTTGGCTCAGCGGGTTAGGACTTTGTGCCTCCGACTGGAAGGTCACTGGTTTAAATCCTAGGGTTGGTTGAGTGATTTTACCAGTGGGCCCCTGAGTAAGGGCCTCAACCCACAATTGATCTGGGGATTGTCTGACCCTGCTTTCTCAGATATATGCCCCTTTGGATCAAAGTGTGTGGTAAATAACGGTGATGTCCAAAGCACAGCTGGTGTTGAGTTGACGGGTTTGCTTGCTGGGTCACATGACTGCGCTGGATTCTGCAGCACTCTGCTTGCTCAGGTGACTTAGCTTAGAAATTACATTTCTCAGAGCCGCTCAACACTTACCCCCCATACATCTCAGTTAGGATCGTCACAGGACATGCTATTCTCATCACTGACAGAAAGGTTTATGCCAAACAGCCGATACACATTATGAAAATGACATAATAGTACCAAAGAACTGGAAGTTTTCTATTATCAGAAACAAAGGGGAGAGCTTAATGTGCCTGGGGGTAAAAAATTTTGCGGGACAGCAGCCTTGCAGGTGATGGCGTTGGTGCTGCACATGTGACTCACGACATCCCTGTATGTACATTTTCACACACCCCTTAAAATTCTGTTATAAAGTTATAAAGTGATCTTAAAGGCAACTAAATTGTTCAGGAGTGGATAATCCATTTTATTTCTATTTCAGGCCATTGACAGGTAATGCTGTGATAAAATATATATATATATATTGATGGTTATATGACAAGCATCAGTCCTGTTATACACATTTCTTGGACCTGCAATAAAAAAAAATACCTGAAAAAACTAATTCTCGTTCCATCCTGTTTCCATGGGACACAGCAAGGCTCTTGGGAAATGTAGGCACAATAAGAGGAAGGGCGCGAGCAGGCGGGCGTCTGTGCATGCAAACACAGGCAGCAGGAAGGGGGTAGGGCTTCTTTTAGCAGGGCCGTGCTAATTCACGCCATAAATGTCTGTCATCCATCGGGGTGACATCAGTCACCACCAGCCAATGCAACGTTCCTTAAAGATGTGGAAAAAAGCCAGTAAACCATCATCACCCTGGTAGCCTGCAGAATTATCATGTGAGAGACAGCTTGTGAACTAACATCAGTATCAGTTTGTGTGTCAGGTGACCGCCCCCCCCACAAACGGTGTTTTATAACGCTTGTGGGGCCACATCCTGGAACGCATCTGGGGTGATGAACACTGGCTGCGGTTCCGGCTGATGGGGGGAATTCCCGTAATCATGTTTACTTAGTTCACTGCTCTTTCTGCAGATACTAGTTGACTTTTACAGGCTTTACTTTGTATTTTAACCTGAAGACCATAACATCTGAACTACAGGGCGCGATTTATTAAGCCAGCGATGTGGCTGACGCGGATGCTGGTCTTCCCAGCTGGTAAATCCAGTAATGCTGCATAATTCTCGGCATGAGGAATCCCCCCCTCCCCATCCATCCACATGCACGCCCCCCCACTCTGAGTCGCACTCGTATTTATCTACAAACATGATGCAACCTCTCGTCGTTTATCAGTAAGAGTTAAAAGACGCCTCTGGTTAGTGCGGAGGTGCGGATGACAGGACGCGGCGGCGCGCCGCTCTTCTTACAGCGCAGACCCGTAACGGGACGCACAGGCGGAACAGCGCTGCCGTAAATGACAGCGGCACTTCTGGCGGTGTGTCAGGGGCCGCCGGGGAACCTTTTCCCGGCCTCTTATCGTAGTAAAACACGGTAATCGCAAGCTCATTTATCACGCTTTGTGCCGCAAAAGTGCTGAGCTCCATCCGAAGGCTCCCCCACCATCTGCTGGTGCTGCTGAGGGGGGAGAGAGGGGCGGCAGGCTGGGAGGGGAGAGCAGCCAGAGCACCGGGGTGCAAATGGACAGCCGCCGCCGTCTCTCCCCGTGAACCTCCGGCCGAGCCGCGCTTCCTTCGGGCAGAAGAACTCAGGCGCAGCCTGCCGAGCTCCTGCTTCCCGTTCGGTGCCGGTACCGGCGAAGCCCGCTTTGGTAAGTCGGCGAGTGTTCGGGCATCCCGCGTCGCGACCGCGGAGCGCAGGTTCGGGCGCGGTTCCGGAGGGGGGTCCCGCTTTATCACACGGAAGACGCGCTCGGGGAACCGCGCCGAGCTCCTTTCTGCAATATGGCCGCTTCTCCGAGTCCCGTTTCCCCGAGTATGCGCGGATCGGCGCGCCGGCGGCTCCCGGAGTTCTTCCGCCGAGCTGAGCAGGTCAGAGCCCCGGAGCGCCATGCGGGCCGGGGGGCGCCGAACCCGGACCCTGACGGAAGCATAAAGGGCCGTTTTAAAAGCAGACCTAGGCTCTGGTGCTGCTCCTGTGACTCCGATGTCAGGGATCGCGGCACATCGTGCCTTTTATTTCAGCGCGATTTTAAATGAAAGATTGATGGATTCAGGAGGGTGATCTGAGGGAAAGATGGAGGGATTTAGGAGCGCGATCTGAGATAAAGATGGAACGATTTGGGGCTGTGCGAGTTACGGGGGCATCTGCCGTAGGTAGAGCTACGCAGTGACGGTAACTTACTGCGGCCGCCTGGTACCTGTGTATGTTCTCTGGAGAATAATGATAAAGGTCCGGTACGGGGATAAGGGTAGTTTTCTATCAACAAATATGTGTGTGTGTGTGTGTGTGTGTGTGTGTGTGTATGTGTTACCGTTATGTGATACTCTGCATGTTGCGTCTCTTCTGCATCTCGCACTTTCTATCTCGTACACTTCCCAGTTGTGAGTTTTCATTTTAACTTTTAAAAGACACGGCTTTCCAGCCCCGGGAGCGGTGCACATGTCGTGTATAACGCTTTTTGCACACGGCAGCATGAAAACACCGCACTGAAAAGCCCTCATGCATCTTTGCGCTGTCTCCGGCTTGCATACAGTACATTTGTGGTTTTTTTGCAACTTCTGCTGCGAGGCTTTTTTTTTTACGTGCCTTTTTGAATCTGCCCTTTCAGTTTACGTAGGCTTTCAGATATAGATGGGACTGCGTCATATTTATATTAGAGGTGAAGTGCACGTACAGCATCCCAAAAGAGCTCTGTTATTTTGATATTTTCAGGGAACTGTATCGCATTTAAACAGTGACGTCATACCGATAGTAGCAGGCACACACCGTCTCTCCCGGCATGTGACTCTTCGGTTGCCTCTCCGCTGAGCGCTTGTCAGTGTGTATTTGCGTCGATCTGCTGGACGGCTTTAGCCTCGTAGGAATAACTGCAGCGCAAGCTATGACCGGCTGTTGGGAGCCCCCCGCGCCCGACCATAGGTTGCGATAAACACCCAGTGAAGTGCGGTCACATAGATATCAGCAAAGAGCAGTGAGTGACCTGGAAATGCTTGTGCAGTGCCTGCCATCCTCAGGACGATGTGTTTACCTTCAGCCATGGGACGCCGTGTCCTGCCCCTGCCTCTTTTATTTGTATTTCCTTACTCTGTGATACATGACTTCTATTTGTTCCTCATCTCCCCTTACAGTGAGACTGCAGTGATGTCCATCTGTGTGTCCTCTCTGCAGTGATGGCTGTGTGCATGTTGCCTCTGCAGTGGTGTATGCGTCCCCTCTGCAATGATGTCTGTGTCCCCTCTGTAGTGACATATATGTCCCCTCTGTGGTGACATATATGTCCCCTCTGCGGTGACATACGTGCCTGTGTCCCCATTTTGGTGATATCATTGTCCGTGTCCCATCTGCGGTGATGTCCGTTCCCCTCTGCAGTGAGGTACATGTCCGTGTACCTTTTTCAGTGTCCTTGCCCCCTCTGCGGTGATATCCGTATCTGTGTCCCCTTTTCGGGGATATCAGTGCCCATGTGTGCGTCCCTTCTGCAGTGATGTTCCTGTATGAGTCTCTTCTGCAGTGACAGCCGTTTCCCCTCTGCAGTAATGTTCGTGTATGAGTCCTCTCTGCGGTGATGTCTGTGTCCCCTCTGCGGTGACATCCATGTGTGTCCCCCCTCTGCAGTGATGTTCATGTACATGTCCCCTTGCAGTGATCTTTGTGTATGAGGCCCCACTGCAGTGGTGTCCTTGTCCCTTCCACAGTGATGTTCATGTATGAGTCCCCTCTGCAGTGATGGCTGTGTCCCCTAGCAGTGATGTCTGTTTCCATGTTCCCTCTGCAGTGATGGCTGTGTCCCCTAGCAGTGATGTCTGTTTCCATGTTCCCTCTGCAGTGATGGCAGCTCAGTACTTTCAATATGTAGTTATTGTGTTTGGAAAGTGCAAGGACAGCAGCTTTTCTACTGGAAGCTTTGTCCCTGTGGGGTCCACAGTCCGACAGTCTGCATGTACAAAGCATGTACATCGGCATATATTTATGAGGTGAACAGGTCAGTTCTGGCTGCAGGATATTGTGGGGAGGGGGGGGGGGCTTCTGTAATAGCCCCTTGTGTGTGGATTGAATTATTTAAAAACACGGAGCAGCAGATGGCCTTGTGGTTAAAGACTGAGATCTGTCTTGTACTGAAGTTGAACTGCTATGCTATCCAGTTGTGGAAATGGGTTGGAACATTCTGTTTTCAAAAGTAAAACATCAGTATATCTGTAAAAATCTTATTAACTAATAATGATAAAAGAATATTAAAAGTATGAAATCTGAAAATGAGTGCCAGTGATAAATTTACAGATTGCGTTTGCTTAGTTCACAGTTTTACTCTGAAATTGTTAAAAGCTTGTCACTCCCCTCTGTCTATTCTCCTGAGGGGTGTCAGGTCAGCGGACGTGGTTGGGCCAGACTCAGCTGTCAGTTGCCATGCTGTATTTGCCTGTGAGGTGTCAGTTTGGAGAATTGGCTGTCAGTTCTCCCCCCACTAGGAGTCTGCAGACATGGCTCCATGGATCTTCTATGTGCTTTACCTTGGAAGGAACCATTGGGTGACTACCCCGTGTGTGGGGGTGGGGAGGTCTGGGGAATGCAGAGGTCAGTTTCTGTGGCAGCGGAATCAATTTATATAGAGAGATGAATAGAGTAAGAAACAGAAATAGGAGGAGTTGTGTCAGCTGTAGCAAGGCTGGGCCACAGGGCCCTCGGACAGGCATTGTACCTACACACTGCATGACACAGTCACTGCTGGCAAAGCTTTCAGTCAATCAGAACAAAAACGGCTAGATGGGGACCATGAATAATGTTATTTCCCCAAGTCCTCCTCCATTGTTCAGCAGCTTTTCTCTCCCTCGACGACATACTCGTTCCATGGTGTGTTTTGCTTGCACGTGAGTCTGAAAGGCACGAATCTCCCGGATGCCAGCGTCATCCATCCGCCTACTGCACTGTGCAGCTTCTGCAGCCAGGGGTAATGCGTGCGGAAACACCAGTCCTGAGGTGATCTTTGTTGTTCTGCTAATTTCTAGTTGATTACAGGATGTAATGGTGCGTAGAGTCTCTGTGTGTAAACATCACCCTCTGGGGCTTCTGTCTCACTTCCTTCATCGAGAGGTTAATGGTGCGATTTCAGTATCTCTGCCTTTGCCAGAGGGGGGCACTCTGACTGGGATAATGCTTCATTTCGGCATCTAATTACAACCTGAAGATGGGTCAGAGACCCTTAAATGACACACGTCCGTGCGTGCTCCCCTTACGGCTGACAGTCGAGTGTCTGGATCTCCCTGGGATCGTCAGGGTCACTTCGTGTTGTTACTGTGACTGGAACAGAAGTTGCTTGATTCCAGGAAGCACATAGTGTCTGCTTTTGGCATACAGTGACGATTTTTCCCTAACTGGGATCTTTGTGTCAGACTGGTCTCCCCGAATAGCAGTGGCTAATGCTGTCCAGAAATAGAAGCCTTCCCCGTTTTCCCTTCACGAATCTTCTTTTGCCGGTGTTGAAAATGAAAATCGACTTCTGTTAGGGGAGCTTCAGGTCTGTTTTCATACTTGGTTTTGGTTGCTCCTTATTTCCAGATAAATCTGATTTCTGGTTTGTGGACTTCTCAGGTAAATTTTGGTACTTCTTTGCGGGCTTTCTTAGCATTATTTTTTATTTCCTGCAGAGTGGAGATCTTATATTTGTGAAATGTACCTGTGATCTGCCCAGCTGACCTTCCAGGACCTTGTCTGAGCCTGGTGTTGCCTGGTGGGTTGTTTACACAGGGGGGCGTGTTCTAGGTTTCAGCCTGTGTATACATCTTTGTTGATATTTGAAGTGAAAGGTCTTTGAATTTGCCCTGTTGCCCGGGTCGCTCCCTGGTACTCCTTGCCGGTGCCTCCGGGAGACGAGGGCTGAATAAACAGTGACATTTGTCTCCTGCGTGCTCCTGGGAAGCAACGTTTGCGCGATGAAATTGCTTTGTTTATGCAGTGAGGCCGCCGACGGTGATGCCACAAACCTCTTAACAGTGGTTTGTGACCCACTAGGATTTGCTGGCTTGTAAATGCCTGAGGGGGGTGGGGCTGGTCACATGACACTGTCCTTGTGGCTGTGCCCATATCTTGGTGCCGGGATTCTGCTGATTGGTCTATGAGCCACAGGCTTCAGATGTATCTGGGAGTACATCAGCTTTATTTGGTGGCAAGCTTGGGGAGGAAACAAAGGCAGGCCCTCAGCCAGGGGTTACGCCAGCTGGGCTAGCAGTGGAGGTGTGGCCTTTTTTTCTGTGGGTCCCCCCACCCCTTCCATTTGACACCCCGGAGGATCCTGCACTCCAGTTCGTTAACAGTAGCATTGGCTGTCGGTTCCCCGTGTTCAAAGCGCAGTGGCGTTTGTCCTGCATAACGTCAATCCCTTGATGTGACTTTCCAAAGCTCAAAGTTGGCAGAAAATTTGTGCAGATCCAAGGAAAAGGGGCAGTAAATTGAGGAAAGGGGGAGTAGAGTCAGAACCCCTGGGGAAAAGTCACCATGCACTTGGGCGAGTTGTGAGGACTGCTGTTCCCATGCCAACGGGCTGCTGTGTTTTTGATGTCATTTGTTGTGTTCAGTTATTTCTAAGTGAGATGCCTTTTACTGCTTTTCTGTTTATTGCATCCTGACTTTGTCATTCAAAGAAATTCCCATTGTTAAATATTCATTTTGGTTAATTTCCTGCGTTCTAAGTGGAATGTTCAGCATGGAAAGCTGTGAGCTGATGTGTTAGCACATTCCTGGTGGCGATGTTGGATTGTATGGATTTTCCAGTTTTGCCCCATTACTTGGGTGAAGACCCCTCTCCCACAAGGAGGCCACTCCCACTCATGAAGGCCCCTCCCCATATGAATCTCCTCCCCCACATGGAGGCCCCTTCCCATATGAGTCTCTTCCCCCACATGGAGGCCCCTCCCCATATGAGTCTCTTCCCCCACTTGGAGGCCCTCCTTCCACATGAAGGCCCCTGTCCCACATGAAGGCCACTCCCCCATATGAATCTCCTCCCCCACATGGAGGCCCCTTCCCATATGAGTCTCTTCCCCCACATGGAGGCCTCTCCCCATATGAGTCTCTTCCCCCACTTGGAGGCCCCTCCCCATATGAATCTCCTCCCCCACTTGGAGGCCCTTCTTCCACATGAAGGCCACTCCCCCATATGAATCTCCTCCCCCACATGGAGGCCCCTTC
>JAODKC010000043.1:17052735-17079564 GCA_026777985.1 Mormyrops attenuatus
CCATGGTAATCCCCCCGGTTTGCTCCCCCCCCCCCCCCCCCCCCCCCCGATGTGCCTATAAGCTCCACCTTTTTTTGTGCTGCACTGTGAAGTGTGTGTGTGTGGGTGTGTAAACATGCCAAAAGTCTTGTATTTTTTTTGGTTAATTATGGTTAAGGTCAGGGCTGAGTAGGGATTAAGGTTGTCAAAGTTGGGATTAGGGTTATGCCCATAGGAATGAATGGAAAGTACCCATAAAGGTAGGAATACATGGACTGTGTGTGTGTGTGTGTGTGTGTGTGTGTGTGTGTGTCCTGTACTGTCGAGATGTACAGAATGTGATCTTGATCTGTCTTTTTCAGAATGATCGAGGAAGGAGTGAAGCGGGGGAAGACGATGGCGGAGAAGAGACAGCTCTTCATGGAGATGCGTGAGTGGGCCGCCCTTAGGCACCTTCCTGCCTGCATCCTGCCTGACTTCCTGTTGATGTATCTGCTTAGGTGCCTTAATCATTTTACCTCACACCTCAGGGGCGCAGAACTTTGACGTCATCAGACTGTCCACATACCGAACCGCGTGCAAGCTGAGATTTGTGCAGAAAAGGTGTAACCGTAAGTATTGCCTTTTCAAATCTTCAAACATTGTTTTTCTTTGGGGTTTCTCTGGGGTCCTATTATCACTGGAATAGCGACCGTGATATAATTATCTTAGTTACGGCATTACTAGTTAGAATCCGTAAATCAGGTGGCATGTATGGTTATTAAAAACCAGATAAGGAGCCTAAACAGCTGTTACCTTAGTGGTACCTGATGCTGGTTTGTTCAAGTCAAGCCAAAGTTTTATTTGACACTTATACAGTTATTCTCGGTCCAGTTTGCAGTTAAATGCGTGGTTGCTCTAACTGCAAGACTGTGAAACAGGGGACAAAAGTATGAAGAGACAAGACATTAGACATTTACCAATACAGTGAACAGTAATCATTAATATCCATAGTGTGCAAATGGGCAGTAGGAAATGAGTTCTTCCTGAAGACTGTGAGCTGCTCAGCAGGCAGTGAGGCAGGAGCCCCATTCTGCAGAACTGAGTCGTTAAAGCACTCCATGGCACTTCCTCTCAGTAAAGGCAGGCCAGCTTGCGAAGGAGTGCAATGAGCAGAGGTGGATAGTTCAGGTCCATAAAGTAAAAATCCAGACCAAGATTTTGTTTCCACCAAACAGTTGAGTACTCTCTGACTGTGACTCTTTATGCTCAAATGGTTGGTTGAAACAAACTCTTGGACTGGATTTTTGCGTTCGGGACCTGAACTTTCCACCTCTGGCTTTGAGTATGTGTATTTTAAAGCGGAAAAGGATTTATGGAGAGTCCGTGTCGGAGTGTTTTTATAACACATCTGACCAACACGTGGAAGCAACATTAACCACAGAGTCTGGCCTTAGATCAGGTTTGAGTACTGGCGGTTCCTGCTCACTCATGGTGTAGACCATACGGCTTAGCACTCTGATCTCCAGGGCATTCGACCGCAAGATGACTGCGAGATGACCCCAAGCTGAATGTAAGCTTTGTGAGTTTAAGCCAGATGAATGACAATCTGTCCGTGCAAGCAGCCTTGGTTCAGAATCAACACCGTATCCTGATTTTGTTTTCTGTTTTGTGGCCGTGTCTTGTTGATCTTGTTTGCTTCTAGCACTCTCATATCAACGGTTTTACGCTCATGCGTGATGGACATTCCTTGCTGCTTCTCTCTAGTTCACCTCGTCGACGTCTGGAACATGATCGAAGCCTTCCGCGACAACGGCCTGAACACACTGGATCACAACACTGAGATCAACGTCTCCAGGCTGGAGACCATCATCTCCTCCATCTATTACCAGCTCAACAAGCGTCTGCCGACCACACACCAGATCAGTGTGGAACAGTCCATCAGCCTGCTGCTGAACTTCATGGTGGCTGCCTATGACAGGTAAGAAGGCCCGCTGAGACCCCAGGGACCAGAACCACATATGCATGTTCACAGAACATTCATTCATTCGTTCACTGTACAACCCACCATGCAATACTACTTATTTACTACAGAATTCCGTGCAATACTTTCTCCAACATGCTGTTTGTCTTTTTGTTATTTATTGTTACTGTTTGTTAATGTGTAAATGTCAAGTCAAATCGCGTTATTATCTACTGTAAACCTGCAGTTTCCTACAGGATTATCTGTCTGTCTCTCTGTCTATCCTGATCGCATCTGATCTGTTTAACCTCTGTCCTTGCTCTGGTGTGGCCAGGATTCTGTCTGAACAAATCTCCCGGCCTCTCATCCTCTATTCGAGGAGTCCCGTTTCATATGGTAACCATCTGAACATGTGATGTTACCGTCTCATCTTTGGCGAGAGCTCGACACCACGCTCTGTTTGATGTCCCCTTCACAGGGGCAGGCGGTTTTATGAGTTAATTGGTGGTTGCAACACTGTTCTTCCTTGTTTTTTTGAAGTACTTATAATTTATACCCTACGGCCAGATGCCCTCATCTGATAATACATCTCAAACATCAATCAGGGGAGGTGTAACAGGGTTACAAATGCTAAATGATTTTATTTATGAAGTTTTAAGTCATGAGAGCTGAAGGACTGGCAGGGGGCGTACAGTATTTATAGAGCCATCCCATCTCTTCTGGGAAGATGCAAGCTAAATGTAGAGCGATGTTGGCTGGGTGGCATTTTGACCGGTGCTGTTTGTGGGGTCAGCGCTGGGGGGCAGGGCCCTGTTCGGTATTCTCTTTGGGTGTTGAGGTCTGCTTGTATATCGAGGCCCCGTGTTTGTTATTGGGATTTCATTTATCGGATCTTGAAGATTGTGGTGATCCCAAGCAACTCATTGACACCATGAGGAGATGATGAAGTGTCCTTCACGAAGTACCTTTAGATATAACCATTTTGTTTTTTTTTTTTTTGTTTTTTTTTTTGCCTGGTTTTGAAATTGATGCACTTGAGGCGGAGTTCTGTGCTGTTTAGGTTCTGGTTATGCTAGTACCACAGACATATCTCCTTAGGATCCTCTGGTGCTGTATTATACAGGGCGATGGAGGTTTGAACAGCACCCACCTTACAGTAATCTTGCTACGCATGTGTCGCTTTTTGTTTACCATCAGAATGGCGCTGGGTTATTGTGACTAATGTGCATTTTGCGATAAATGGGCTCTAATACCTCAAATCATAAAATGTCCTTAAGTACTTTTCCCAAACATCAGGCATCTAAGATGGCAGGTATGACCCTCATGGAGGTAGTCAGTGAGGTTTTGCCTCAGTAGCCTAAGCGCTTGTTCCAAAAACATGCTGTGGTACAGTGATGTGCAGTCTTGCCATGCTGTGGTACAGTGATGTCCAGTCTCACCTTGCTGTGGTTCAGTGATGTCCAGTCTTGCCATGCTGTGGTACATTTTACTTGCTGTGGTACAGTGATGTCCAGTCTTGCCATGCTGTGGTACATTTTACTTGCTGTGGTACAGTGATGTGCAGTTTTGCCATGCTGTGGTACAGTGATGTCCAGTCTCACCATGCTGTGGTACAGTGATGTCCAGTCTCACCTTACAAGCCAACAGCAAGCTCACAGATGCACCCCTATACTTTGAAGGATCGTGTGTCATTGTTGGGGAAACTCAGAGTGTCATGCCGCATGAAACTTGTTCCTGCCTGATGCAGTGTACAGCATACACTGCATACAGGGGGGGTCCCTAACACTTCCTACTCCTACAGGCAGAGGGGCTGATTTTAAACGAGCCATTTGCACAGTATTGCCCCATCAGTACAGAGACCACCCTGATAAGGTAGCCGGCCCCTGGCGGCCGCCCCTGATGGTTATACCAGGATTGATACAGGGGAGCCTTTGTTAGGGAGCCTTAGGCTAAGGATGCAGTTAGGCCCGGAATAGCGGAGCACGACCACGTTTTTTTGGCTGTTAAGATGATCGTTGGAATTAAACCACTTTTTTTTTTTTTGCCTAACGGATGTGACAGAGGATAAGTCGATCCCCCTTCCATGTATTTCAGTGAAGGCCATGGCAAGCTGACCGTGTTCTCCGTGAAGGCCATGCTGGCGACCATGTGTGGTGGGAAGATTGTGGACAAACTCCGGTGTAAGTATCCATTAGCATGTCTGTTTTGGAGCCCTGTCATATTTTTAAGACAATTGCTCCCTCTAGTGTCTGGTGCCTGTAATTATACAGCATTATATGTACTCTTTGAACATGGGATTATGTAAGTATCATAATAATGGGGATACTTGGATGGACTGGGGGCTGTATCCTGGAGCCCCCCTCCCCTCCAACCCCCATATTGGATAACTGGTTGGAACATGCTGTGATTATATGGAAAAATGGATGGTTATATTTTTAAAAAACAAACGTGCAAGCAGGATGTTTTTGGGACCATATCAGAAATGAGCTTAGCATTATTTATGATAACAAGATCAGTGTAAAAATATACATTTTTTAAAAGATCTCCAGACTTACAGTAGCAGTGATTTGTCAGAATTTTATCATTGCATCGGATGCCCACTGATAGGTGCTGTTGAGCAGCCCACATTAACTCAGCATGGATTGCTTTGTGGCACACAAGTTCTGATGACCTCTCAGCATATGTGCTTACTGGAGGTACAACCAGCTAAAAGTACAAGTGTGAATTCAGCACAATTGAGACTTTAATTATCGCAGAGTAAAGACCTCACTTACAGGAATACTTCCTCTGACCATGTGATTCCTAATGTCATCCTGTCTTATACCGTGTTTAGAGCAGGAAACAGTTGTTCAAGGCTACTGTGGTAGACCCTCAGTGTATTACTGAGTAATTTATTATAAATAATAACACATTATTTGTATAATGCTTTCCAAGGACCCAAAGATGCTAACATTAGGTAAGATGGAATAGAAAAGGGATACTGTGCACGACCAGCTGATTATATACAACACAAGAATAACATGCCAGAAGCTATGGGGACAAGGCAGGGGGTATCCCAGGACGGTGTGCTAACCCATCGCAGGGCACACACATCATTCACACTTACACTACGAGAAATTAACCCCAGCATGTTTTTGGACTGGGGGGGGTAACCCAGAGGAAATGACATGGGGGGAACATGCAAACTCCATATACCCATAATCTGGTTTCCAAACGTGTGAGGCAAGAGCAACATAATCAGAAAAATAATCGGGACACACTGATGAACCCAAGGCATGAGAGAACTAAGTGGGCGCTTAGGACCCAGCCTCCACCAGAGGGCGCCATACGATCAGCCTGTCAGAATAGGAAGGAAGATGACATAACTGCTTTGTTGAAATTTTGCTTAGGGCCCTGAAATGGGTTGGGCCGACCCGCTGTTGGCCCTTACAGAGGATCATAAAAAAAGAAGATGCAACAGCTCTTTGAGCTCACGCCTGATCGTTGTTTATGTGATAGAATGTACCATATCAATGAATATTAACTCATGTTGCATACAGTAGGCAGCATGTATTATATACGTGCCTTGGTGCTGTATTTGTAAACATGCACATGTGCCGGTCACACCGTCTGTCTGCAGACATCTTCTCGCAGATCTCCGACTCCAGCGGCATGATGATCTTCACCAAGTTTGATCAGTTCCTGCGGGAGGTGCTGAAGCTGCCCACCGCCGTGTTTGAGGGGCCGTCTTTCGGCTACACGGAGCACTCCGTCCGGACCTGCTTCCCCCAGCAGGTCAGGCCTCCCCTTTTCAGGGAGTTAGGGAGACCCCGGGGCACGTTTGCAGCCCCCCACCACACCCAGCCTGCCTTATTTGGGTCCCGATACCTTTCTGCAATATGGGCGTCCTAAGTGACTCTCTTTGTATAAAGTGTAACTGTAACTATGGATCAGAAAACAAATATATTTGGAAGTAACTGGATTTTTGATCAGAACAAATGATATGAAGGGTGGTAGAGCGTTGTGTGGTGAGAAAATGTTTGCACTTATTTAATTTGTTTTTTCTAAGTCTTTTATTCTAATGTTTCATTTTGGTGGAGAGAGATGCCCCCCCCCGCATCGTTTTACTTATATTTACTTGTATTTCTCCATGATTATTTCTCTTCCTGTCTCTGTTCTTATTCTTTTTGTGTTTTTTTTGTACTTTTTATGATATGTATAATTGTATACTCCATACCACCACCTGCACGATAACACATTCCTTGTACTTTTTGTGGCTGGTGAATAAAAGTATTTTGATCCTGAATTTGTCTCTCTTCTAGAAGAAGATCATGCTAAACATGTTTTTGGATGCGATGATGGCAGATCCTCCCCCACAGTGCCTCGTCTGGCTTCCCCTCATGCATCGACTTGCCAATGTGGAAAACGGTGAGTCCCCTGTTAGGTCTTTGGGCAGTGCCCCCTTGTGGTGGCCTCTGGTGTTGCATGTGCTCCGATGCCTTTCTAACCCTCGGTTCTCGTTGCGGCCCAGTTTTCCATCCAGTGGAGTGCTCCTACTGCCGTAGCGAGAGTATGATGGGTTTCCGGTACCGGTGTCAGCAGTGCCACAACTACCAGTTGTGCCAGAACTGTTTCTGGAGGGGCCATGCCAGCGGGTCTCACAGCAATCAGCACCAGATGAAGGAGCATTCGTCATGGGTGAGTGTCAGCCTCTGGGACAGGCCGCTCTTACACAGGGCGCCACCTGGTGGTAGTGCAGATAGATTTCATAGAGGATGCACGTCACACAGGACATCATCGATGCACACATGCATATAATTTTTTTTGCCTGCCTGATGCTGTTGATTAGACAGAAATCATTCATTGACTGACATCTGAGTAGGACGTCCCCTAAGATCTTGTGATGTAACAACATCCCCAAAGATGCAGCCATTTTTAATGCCCTGGCTGTGGAGCTGTGAGCTCCACCAGTAAATAATCACATTTCCCAATAGATGGCAGCATTGCGTCTTTACTCATTCCACTGTTGTGTTTGTGCTGCTCTCATTTTTATTGTTGTGCAATCGTGTTTGCCATCTTTTGGTCTATTTTGGATCTCCTTGCTTGCCCTGCCTGCTGGCTGACTTTCGAGGCTGTGTGTGTGCCCGTCAGAAGAGGAAGTTAGCCTTTGCCCATGCGCACATTACTCTCTTAGCTGCCTCCTTCTCCTGCTCTTCCTCCCCTCTTCCTCCTCTGGACCTTGAATGTTTCCATGGCATGTTTCCGATTTCGGTGGTCATGTTTGTGGGACGTCTGGGGAATAGGCTGTCTCGCGCTGAGGTTTAGACCTCAAAGACAAGGACAGCGCATAACAGAGTCCCACTACTTAAATAATCCACCGGCCATCTGTGCTGTTTGCTTTTAGGACGGAAGACGTTCCCCTCTCTCCCTCTGTCCCTGTTTCCTCCTAGCAGAAAAGCACTGGCCTGTTGACAAAGAGTCTTTTTGTGTATTTTTGACATCTTACTTTATCAGTGGTTATTACTAAGTGTTCGGTCCTGTGTCACATGCATCTGGCTGTCCAATCTGAAGGCTGTCTGGTGTTTCTGCAGCATTCGGAGCTCAGCAGACAGATGCAGAATGATAGCTGACCTTCTAGTTTTTTCCGGGCCTCGGGTTGGTCTGCCACTGTGTGGCACTGTAGCGGACATGTGAAAGCACTCATGACCCTGTGCCCCATTTCTCTCACGCAGAAATCCCCCGCCAAGAAGCTGAGCCACGCCATCAGCAAGTCCCTGGGCTGCGTGCCGAGCCGAGAGCCGCCCCACCCGTTGTTTCCCGAGCAGCCGGAACGGCCGCTGGACCTGGCACACATCGTGTAAGGCTTGGGGGGTCTCGGGTGGGGGGGTTGGTACCTTTGCCTGTGTTTTCAGTAATGCTGTTCTCAGCCTCGACTTCTTGATTACCTTCGGTGAGATGCCAGCAGAGGGCACTGGTGTCCTTCCTGACGTCGGCCGGCCTGACGGTAAACGGGGAGAGAGTTCGGCCACGGTCCGATCGAACCATCTGCGGTCTCTTTCACGTAGCCTCAGTGTCCCAGGTTGGGCAGCGACCTCAGGAGCGAGACCTGAATCTCGTATCTGCTGAAACATCTGAAGCCGCCATTGAAGCAGATGGGTGTCGGCATGATGTCTGCAGCCTGGAACGGTCTTTGTTTGTCTCCAAGTGACTGACTTCCAGATAGGCTTGACGCCTGTTTCCGATGTTTGGCTGCAGGTACCTTGATGGTTACAGAGCTTGACGTGAGCTGGATTAGTTTTTGAGGTACCCCTCAAAAAGTCAGTTTGCACCCCGTCCCCTTTAGTGTAATGACTGTTTGTGGCCAACAGGGGACCCCCAAACATCGGGGACTCTGCACAAATGTGGTTTGACTGGTGGTAAACGCTACCGCCGCTGAAGCCAATGGCGCATGTGTTTGCGAGGTCTCTCTCTGTGAGTTCTCTTGAAATACATTGAATATTTACGGCCACCTTGTTAGAGGAGATGGTTCCCTTACTGGCTTTACTCACGACTGGGACAGCCTATGCTGGTAGTCCAGTCTCATGGCTGAAGCCAGCGTCTCAGGCGAGTGGCACATTTCCTTTTGGATTACCGTAGAGATCCGGATCGTCCCTCTTCAGGAATCTGACATGCCGTGGCAGATCAGTTAGAACATTTCTGCGATTTTTCCAGCTCCTGGGATGGAATCAAAGGGGCCCACGTCACGATTCTCCTCACCTTGTCTTGGCTTTGTAGTCTCATCATGTAAATAAACACTGCAGATACCGTTCGCTGCTGTATTTATGGCCATACCCGGATAACGATACGCACGGCTTAGAGTTCACTACTGGAATTGCATACGGTCTGCCTAGGGATATGCTGGCTTGGTTTATGATTACTCACATTCGGGCGGCTCCTGCGCGCCTCCATGTCGCCCGGCCGGGCCTCCACCTGCGATCCCGCCATCTCCCATACCCCAGGGCTCTTGCCTGCCCCCACCTGCTTATCCTCAGATCACCCTCGCCCACATTTTGAGGAGGCTCTCCATCGCGTGTGTTGGTGTTTAAGCTTGAATTGCCGTCTGATTGCTTCCCTGTGTTTTGATTGGCTGACCCCCCCCCCCCCCCAATTAGTTCAGGTTAGACTATGCTGAGTTCCTAGCCACAGAATAATTGGGCAGGACGATTTTGGTGAAGCTGCGGGGATATATATATACAATCAAACCGGTGAGCTCGACTGTTTCCTTTAGAACCCCGACCTTCACCAACACTTTCAGAAAAGATCACGTGAGGGTTTTCAGCTGAAGGAGAGACTCAGAGTTTTAAAGTGACAGCGCGCGCCTTCTGTCCATCTCCGGCTATCCTGTGAAGATGCTGCAGGCAGTCCTCACGATGTCTGCCATATGTATTTAGCAGACTTTGGGAAGGTGTATTTGTTTTATTAATGGTAATAAATGGATCTATGGTGTGTCCCGTTTTATCATGTGTACATTAAAGTGGGTTGCAGTGCACAGTGGTTTAATCATGGTATTTATCCAGGCTGTGGGCACGTTCAGTGTAGGAGAGCCGCTTTCTGACAGCTTCTGCGATCAAGTTTAGGAGAGGATGGCGGGGAGAGGTCTGCTTCACATTCCTGTCTCCCGGCAGTCCAGTCCCATTTCCCTGAATCCTTGTCAGCCTATACCACGATTCTTCATTTGACTGAGTCGGCAGCCTATCTCATAATATCACAGAGAATTATAGGTAAGTTCGTCATATTCTTGTGGCACATAAAAATATATCTATACTGCAGATTCACAACACCTCCATTTGCAGTTTGGATAAACCGTCTGAGCACCTGAAGCTAGGGGGCGCCAGTCTCGAGCAAAGGCTCATGTCCCCTCCGCACCCACCACCGGCCCCGGTTCCCTTTTATATAACGCTGACTGACATCTCATTTCCGTCCTGGAGATGCAGCTTTCTCAAGGTCAGGCGTGTGCTGGGAGATACCGAGCGGTGAGGCCCCTGGGGGCAGGGTGGGAGGTGGCGGTGCAGGAATATGATTATAAAATGACAAGGAGAATAAACTGGGTGGAGGCCAACATGAAGAGCGAGTCGCCTGATTATTTCAGTGCAGCAGCATCGTCACTGATCGTGCAGTATTGTCCACAGGTCGTAGGCTTTCTGTTTAACCAGCATGGGTTCATTTATGGTTTAACGTCGGGGGGGGGGCTGGGAGAGGATTATCACAGGTCTTTACGAAAGGGGTGTGTTCAGGGGTACCTAACCGTAACCCTAACCGGAAGGGGGGGGGTTCTCCTCTACTCGTGCGGGACCTGCTCATTCAGGCCGACCCCTGACATGCCGTGAAAGGGAGCGTGGTGTGGATGGGAGGGTTTAAGTGAGTTATTATAAGGGACAGCATGACTTGCCGTGTGTCACGTTTCCCAGAAATAGTTTAATTCAAAATTTGTCATCCTGCTCGAAACAGGCTGCTGTTACGTAACGCAAAAACAGTGAGCACTGCGGGAAAGATCACGTTGGGGGCGGGAACGGTGACGGTGACTGCCAACGGTGCGGCAGGGCGTGTACGGCCCAGAAAGTGATCGTTGGTCTTCTGCGTGAGAGAGAGTCAGAACAGTTGGCGTGGGGAGGTGGTTAAGGCTTGCAGGGGGTAGCCAGGGCGGAGGGGAGTTTGGAACTTATGCAGTCGGGTTCCAGGGTGACCGGGTCTACGAGACCTGAGTGGCCCGATGAGATGGGATGGCAGAACCACTGAGCTTTTCGACTGTGTCACGCAGGGGATGACAAAGTTTGTACACTGAGGTGCTGTGCACTTGTCACATGAGCTATTGTTCTGGCAGAACGTGAAGTAGCTTTGCTGTCAGTCTGAAATGGGAAGAGTCCCTCTGTTCTGACATAAGAACTGTGTGACATACCTGCGAAAACCACTGAATGAAAACACTTTATTTGCTATTTGTACTAATGCATAGGAATTCTTTCATTTTTCATATATTCCCTCTCACTCTGCTTTTTTAAGACACACACACACACATATAAAGAGAAAAGAGAGATGCTGGGGGTCTGAGTGCAGGGTCAGCCCTGGGGCCCAGTGGAGACTGGCGAGGATAGAATTTAAAGCTGCAACCTTCTGATCAGTCACAAAGGCCTAATCCACACACCGCCCCTTTGAAAGAGCGTTACTGTACTGTATAGTGTAACCTCATTCAGGTAGGGTTCTGAATCCCTCTGTATCTGAAAGGAGCCTTTTGCTTTAGTGCTATGAAATTCTTCACCTGACTGGCAGCACTGCGTTTTCTAGCCGGAGGGCTATTTTACAGCCGGCCATAAAGCCATCGGCGCGCGATGCAGGGAGAACGATGCCAGTTCTTACCCAGGGCACCGACACTTGACCTGAGAATTTCTGCGTTTGCATCGGCTCCCAATTTGGAATTGAAGTTCTTGACTGATCTCGCTGATGAAGTTCTAGACAGACCTGGGGACACTCACCTGGCTGGGTGCGATGAGGAGGACGTGACGTATGTAAACCTCGCACCATGGAAGGCATAGGCGGCGTTGGGTGGGCGGATTGATTCCTGTCGTCTCCTGTAAAACAAAAAAAAACTGCAGCTGAATCGGGGATTGTGTAAAATGGATGGATTTTTATTACTCTGTTGGCCTCACCTTAAAGGATATGACAGAATTTAAAACTGGGTAAAATGTCAGAGTTTTTGGTGGTGGTGACACAGAAAGTGCCATGAAAGAGGTGTTTTTCTGTTCGCCTCAGGGTGGTGTTCTAGAGCTGGTGTTCGCTGATGTTCCTGCATCAAGCTCTCTAATGAGGTGGTCCAGGGTTTGCGACCCAACCTACTCTCCATCGATCAGAATCAGACCTGTAGGAGTTACAGGTAGCATCTTGGCTGGTTGAAGACTCCGTTGGAGGCACACCTGCGGGTCGAGGGAACTCTGTACCGCAGGGGGCCGCTGCAGCTCCAGTGTGGATCTGTGCCAGGCCCTCAGGATGCTGACCTTGTCCAGCTTGCTGTGCTGGAACTCTTGGTTTGTCCCACCACATGTTTTAATGAGCGGTATTCTGGAGAAGGTCACCAGTGAGGTCTCCTGTTTGTTTCTTCACGTTACTCAGCATTTTTAGTAGGTACAAGGGTGGATTAATTACCCCTGTAAAAAAAGAAACTTCAGCACCCCCCGCCCCACCCCCAGATGTTTCAAGAACTAAATGAATAACTAGTGAGTGAATTCAGAAGATTGTCGCTAGCCATATCTGCTTAGCAGGACATGTTACTTGATATTTACTGTAGTTACTGACCGTGGCTAACAAACCTCGGGGCCCCACGCAATGCGGGATTCGAGTTGATAAACACTGCCGCGGGCGGCATAGGTGTCGAGCGGCTCAGTAAGGTTCGGCACATTCCATAAGTCTCTGCAGCTTTTTGTGCCCCAGAAGCTTGAAATCTCGCTTCCCCACCCGTCGCCTCCTGACCTAAATCGTCGAAATTAATATAGAAGCGAATATGAAATGAGAATGTGACGGGCTTGAGGACGATGCCTAATGCTGCGGGCGTGACTTTGTGTGCTGGTTTCCTGCTGCTCTGTGGTCTGGCAGGGAGCCCGCCCTCCCACCCGCCTTCCTGCCTGGCGTGTTTGCGTGTGGGGGGGCTCCCTTTCTCATTTCACTTACTGGCACCGTAAATCTTTCATTCCTCCATTTCTACTTCTCAGAGAGTGCTTTTCCCAAGCGGCCCGCGATGGATCCGAGTGTTGGGCCGAAGGGCGGGATGTGCGGCTGTGTACGGATGCTCCCGAAGCGTGCTTCTCGGAAGCGTGTCCCCGGTGACGTGTCCCCAGCTTACGTCACCGTAATATGCATGTGGCCTGAATAACTGGGTGGAGAGCAGAGTGCAAGGAGGCGCCGTGAGATGTGATGCTGCCGTATGCGCCGTGCCCTCCGCGTCACCCACCTGCGCACTTCCGTGTCACTGCAGTAAAGATCCCTCCGTCTCAACGTAAAACACCAGTGGCGGGTCACACGTCATTATGCGATGGTGCGACTTCAAGGCTTATGGCATCATTTATGATCAAAATCGTAATAAAATTTGAATCAAGTACAACCGCTTCTCATTTAGTGACTACTTTGGTTAATGACCATTCACAAATAGGACAGTAATAAACTAATTTCCAGCCAATGTGTGCACTTATCGACCTGGTGATCGGAAGGGACCTTGGTCTTTAAATGAGGAGTGGATGTAATATACTTTGAAGAGCTGAACTATTGCTGGATAAGGCTCTTCATATTTGCAGGATTAGCTGAGGTTTTTACAGACCAGATTTGCTGTACATTTACCTTATATTTCAACATTTTCTTCAGTGCTATTAATTTCACACATGGCTTTGTCTGATTTGTGTAGAGCTCGAAAGGAATTTTATTAAAGGCATTTGGTATGAGAAATGGCCTTTAATATATGGTTCGCTGGTGCTCAGGTCCAGTGTTATTTATGAGCAGAGTCCTCTTGAGAGATTTCTTATTCGCAGTGAAATGCATTTCGGTTTTGAGGCTCGCAGAGGCATGTTTCTCAGTGCCTGAATTTGCAGTTAATTAGTGGTGACGTGCAGGACAGAGCAAACCGATCTGGAGCCGTTCGGTGGCTGGCCGATGGTGCTTCGCTACTTCCAGCAAGACGCTGTGTTCTGCCCTTTGCTCCCTCTCTCTCTGTCACTTTGGTTATGGATTCAGGTCTGTACCTTGTGTGCCTATTTGGCGGCTCAGCTGGTCGGTGCAGTAGGCTCACATCTACAGGACCGTCAGTTTAATTTGGCCCCCAGAATTTGCATTTGGTGATGTGGAGGTAAAGTTCCTTTCCTCTGAGGTTTGGGGAGACTGACCGTAGATGAGGTCCTGATGGATGACAAGGCTTCTGGGCACCTTTGGGTTCTCACTCTTCTTTGAACTTGTCGGCCATTAATCCTGCTGTGTGTTTAACAGAAAGAGCCATCCATCCACCCATCCAGCCAAAAAACCCTTATCGAGCAGAGGGATGAGTTGCAATGGCTTCCATCTCTACAAATTTTTTGCTTTGTTTTTCTTCACTCCTTCAGGACTGCGACACACAAACATCCCCATCAGCCTCTCGCTTTTTCATCCCTTTCATTATAATGCCCCGAAGCTGTTTTTCCACAATGTACGCTCTACACACCCACATGGTTTGAAGATGCACTTCTTGTGGATATCAAACCTCGTCCCTGTGCTTCTTACCTGGGCTCTCTCCGCATTGCAAGATGCGTGCCATGTGTCATACATGTCAGACTACAGACGTGCACTGCGGTGGCTGAATCAGGTCCTGGTGGGCAGATGAGGCAGCCTGGTGCCCCCAGGGCCCTGAATGACCCGTCATTCTGGCCCCGCCCCCTAACCGTTGTGTTATTGGAATTGGAACCGCAAAAATGTGGACTGTCTGGCCGGAAGCTGGAAGGGAGCAAAATCATGGACTGTCTGTGGGTCCCCATGGACTGGATTGGGAAACACTGCCTTATATGAGCCAGGTGATCAACAGTCAGATGCTTCACCAGGTTAGACATTTTGTAGCAGCATTTGCATAGAGGCTGTTGGCTCTGTGGATTCAATCCCTGTTGTTCGGTTTAATACCAAAATAACATCGTATCTCACTTTTGCTGCCCTGTGTATCAGCAGCAATGGGCAACAGTGGTTTCCTTCCATCTGTGTAGCTTCTCAAGGACACGCCTCCTGAGGGCATTCCTCTGGAGTACATGCCCTTCTCAAGGACACGCCTCATGAGGACATTCCTCTAGAGTATATGCCCCTCTCAAGGACACGCCTCCTGAGGACATTGCTCTGGAGTACATGCCCTTCTCAAAGACACGCCTCCTGAGGACGTTCCTCTTGAGTACATGCCCTTCTCAAGGACACGCCTCCTGAGGACGTTCCTCTGGCGTGCATGCCCTTCTCAAGGACACGCCTCCTGAGGACGTTCCTCTGGAGTACATGCTCCTCTCAAGGACACTCCTCCCTTTTGGGGGATACACCTCCCAAGGTCACGCCTCCCAGCTGGGTTTCACAGGCGTCTCTAAACTCTGAGTGACACCAAGAGAGCGGGCCGTGCCCCGCCGATGACAGCAGGTCTCTGGCTCCTGTCCCTCCTCACCGGGGCCCCCTGACTTGCTCCGGCTGCCTGTGATTTTGGTCCAGTATTATTTCCAGCTGACGATCAGCATCTGACCTGTCAGTTCCTCCTGACGATGGAAATGTTTGCAATATGGCCACTTTTTTCGGGTAAAGAATAGGCAGCACTTCCTCTGTGGCTTTATGGGCCAAACCAGCCCAAAAGATGAACATTGATAGAATAGAGGAAGCAGTTGTGATGTGAGGGTGTGTGTCTCCCTGACAGTCAGAAGGTACGCCTCAGGTTCTGGTTCGGTCTTGTGGTTCCCCGCTTAATTCCTCTCTCCTCCTTCCTTTCATGTAAATCACTCCACCCTGTTTTGGGGCTGAAGCATTAGCAGAGTTTGGGAAGCAGTGCGTGGCTGCCGTGCATCAGGACACGGAGTTAATGGGGGGAGGGGGGGCTCCTCTCATGCAATCGGGCCCCCTTGTGGCTTTGCCTCTCTGCTGTAAGGTGTGCTGCTGAGTCTCGTCCAGAGAAGACGCGCTATTGGCTGTACTGTGTCACGTGACTGCTGCCGTTCCCTTAGAGACAGCTGTGATGTAGAGTGTTGAGATGCTCATTCAGTAGAGCTCGATTCGGGAGGTGGTTTGGCACACGGCTCCGAAGCTTGCTCGCGTTCTGCCTCTGCGTGAGACGAGGTGAGCTCCTTTTCTCGCTCCCTCCCTCTCTCTTTCTCTCTCCCTCTCTCTCCCCCTATCCGCCTCTTTTCCAACGCCCTTATTCCGTCGCTCTGCATTCTTCAGCTCCTCCTTTGAGGTTCAGTGAGCGTCTGTCTGGGCTTGTGTGACCCGTGGAGCTCGCAGAGCCTCCTGTTCAGCTTCTGCTTGCAGGTACGAGCCGCCGGGGAGCCAATCGCCCACCTCCTGAGTGTACGGGGGGGGGGGTGACAGGTACCCACCGTGGGTCTCTCACGGTCCGATTTGGCAAAAACAGGGCTTCGGATAACCGTGAACATGGGTCAAGCAGTGGCAGTCAGACTGGGCTCCATGTTTACAGGAAACCCTTTGACGGGGGGGGGGGGGAGCAGACTTTAAGAGGGGGCTGTCACGCTGTGGGACGTCGTCTCTAATCGGAGAACTGATCCACGATGATCCTGAACCTGGAGGCTCGTTCTGGTCGTTCCCCGCACCCCGTTTGCGGTTTGAGCTCTGTCAAGAGCAGCACTTTGTCGAACGACTGAATTTCTTTCGACTTTTTGGGGGGGGTTATCTAGCTGAAACTAGCGGTATGCAGGAGGCAGGCATCTCGGCACACACCGCCAGGGGTGGGGGGGGTTCGGGCACCCTCTGTCCCCCCAGCCCAGCAACCGGACCAAGGGCAAATCGCTTGTTTATTTGGCAGCCTAGCTCCGGTGTGTGAGAAAGTGGCGGTTCATTCGGGTGTAATTCATCACTCACTACGTAACGAGCCCTCCCTCCTCGGTGCCTTCAATGTTTTGTCGTGTTTCTCCTCCATCTCCTGAATAATCTAATTTCAGTCTCAATATTGGATACCGTTTATCTTCCTGCTGTTGTACATATTCTGAATAAACCCTTGATGGAATGTTTTTGATATCCTTTTTTCCCCATATTTAAGCCTGTAGTTTTCCCTTCACCTTTGAGGCGTGTGCTGTCGCAGAGATGAGGGAGACCCAGTTCATGGGTCTGACGGTCCATTAACCCGGTGTCTCTGTTTCAGGCCGCCCCGTCCCCTGCCTGGCAACATGAATGATACGATGGTGATGTCGTCCGGGGCGCCCACTCCCACCAAAAGGTCAGTCATCTTACCCGTGGACTTTGGCGGTGTGTACACCAGCACGTGTGTCTTGGAAGAACTGCTCTATGGTGGAAATCTCTGTGTGCGTGTGTGGAATGCGAACGAAAAAACTGTTATGAAAGACAGCGACTCTGAGCGTCACTAGACAGTTTGTTACACACATATCGCACCAGTAATGTGCGCATGAGAGGGTTAGAGTTAGTGGTAAACAGCAGATTGATGAGGGATGTGGAGACTGCCTGCAGGGTTAGGCTTAGCAGCAGATTGATGAGGGATGTACAGACTGTCTGCAGGGTTAGGCTTAACAGCCGATTGATGAGGGATGTGCAGACTGCCTGCCGGGTTAGGCTTAACAACCGATTGATGAGGGATGTGCAGACTACCTGCCGGGCTAGGGTTATAAGCAGCTTGATGAGGTATGTGCAGACTGCCTGCTGGGTAAGGGCTAACAGCAGATTGATGAGGGATGTGCAGACTGCCTGCAGGGTTGGGCTTAATAGCAGTGTCATGAGGGATGTGCAGACTTCCTGCCGGGTTAGGCTTAACAACCGATTGATGAGGGATGTGCAGACTACCTGCCGGGCTAGGGTTATAAGCAGCTTGATGAGGTATGTGCAGACTGCCTGCTGGGTCAGGGTTAACAGCAGATTGATGAGGGATGTGAAGACTTCCTATAGGGTTTGTAACAGGAATGTGAGCCACAAACTTTAAGTCATCACAGAAATGAAAACTCTACACTGTTATATCTGACCCTTGGTTCTCTGCAGAGGTTTCTCTGGGCAACACCCCAGAACATTCTATTATACCCCAGAATGTTCTTTAACACAGCACTGCCTCCATTCGTCCCGTATCCTGTAGCCTGCTTAATCTTATGGGTTTTGAGCTGTTCAGCACAGCTCCACAAAATCTGGCTGTTATCACTCCCTACAGGAGAGTAACTTATTTCCTCTAGATTTTTGGAGAGGAAGGTGTGTAACCTGAGTGTGTAAATGTGTAATCAGTGTGCTCTTCCTTCCCAAAAGGTATACCTGAGTGTCATTAAGCAAGCATGGGCCTAGTTGCTCAGGGATCGCTCGCACTCTGCCATGTAGGGTGCAGTGGCTTGACCTTTAATGACAGCCTTCATGCTGCTTTTAGCCGGAAATGTCCCACTGCCTTGAGGCACCCAAACAGGCCCCCTGTTAAATTGCTCCTCTGGCTGGCCTCTGTCTGTCAGAAGACCCAGAGCAACCCTGTGAGCGCCCCCTAATGGATCATCAGAAAATCAAGAACTGCTGACTTGTAGTTCAAAGCCCTTGTTATGTCGGTACCCACAGTAAAAGTGCAGGGGTGGTCAGGGCGGGCCTTCGTTGTCCAGATGGACCTGGAAGCCGCAAGTGATTCTGAAAGAGCAGGAAGGAACGTGTTAAGATGACGTGTAACTGTGCAGCATTTTTCATTAAAGTTCAGAGAAGCCGGTCGTTTTTCCGTGAGAACACAGCTCATCAAGAGCATGCTGGAAGGTTCCGCCACAGACACCAAGCAGATTTACTGTAACCAAAGTGTGTCATCTTCGCATGGATGTTTTTAATACTTTCTGACTCTTTCAGCAACATAGGAATTTATTTATGGTTACACGGAGCTTTCACATGAACTTCCGAAACCTGGTTCCTGACTCCAGGTTCCTGGGCTGTCTCCACTAGGGACTTTTGAAGCTCCAGGCCACTTTCGTGTGATGCTTTCACACCACATAACAGGAACTGGGACCTTCATGCTAAATTAGCATGGGAGATGCAAAAAGTTTGTAAATTACACTCTGCACATATAATTAACAACTACACTACCACCCCAAAACAGTGGAGAATGAACAAGTCGTACTGTTGTTTATTTTTTAGCGATCAATCCCCCCATAACTATCAAAAGGGTCTTTTATTTATATGGCCCGCGACATGTTTATTATTCATTATTAAATCTGGCCAGTAGATCGATCTTTCGTTTTCACAATAAAAAAAAAAAAAAACGATGTGACATTGTCCTACTAATAAGCGCTGGCGAGTTTCACCGCTGATACCGGCGATGTTAGACAAAAGTGTATTGGTTGGCAATCGAATTTTCCGAGGCAGAAATATGGAGACGCAAACGGAAAGGTTTTCATTGATGCATTAAATGTAATACAAAATACAAAAATAATGCCATCTGCTCAATTTTTGCTCCACCATTTCCATCTTTTTTCCCCCATGTTTCTGCATAACGTCTCAGTTAGCACCTGTGCTTGTGGTCAAACCAGTCAGCAAGTTTATTGCTCTAAGCGCCTCTCTAGCAGTTCATGTTCAAACAAAAAGTACCTAGTCTGGAGTAGGTACTAAAAAGGGTTCCGGGACTGCCTCTGAGGAACTGTAGTTGGGCTGAGTTCCTGAGGTGAATGGTTCTGGTTCCTGAAAAAAGTTTTTGTGGTGTGAAAGGACCCATATTCACACATCCATCTCTCTGAATGTGAGACTGTGACCCCCCCCCCCGGGCCTGTCTAGGTGCTGCTTATGGTTTGCTCCTCTTAGTCTCACTCCCCTCTCGTTGTTTATCCAAACACCTTTCTGTGCACTGCTCTCCGTCTACTCTTCCATCCTGCCTCCGTTCTTTGACTTTCTTATGTTTCCATAGTCTCCATATGTTTCCATAGTGCAGATTCTGGTCCAACAAACTCTCCCCGGCCTGTCCCCGGTGATACAGAATCTGTCTGGCAGCAGAACCTTGTGATGTTAGTGTCTTTATGGTTCAGTTTGTAAAAGTGAACAGAAGAACTGTGCAGGTGCCGTCAGTGCAGCATGTGTCTTAAGGATTGGGGAATTAATCATAGAGAGAAAAATCGAATCCCCAGAGCTCTCCTGATTCCCTGTGTGACACTTGCTTTCCCGTTCTCTGAAAATGCATCCTCCCAGTACCTCCAGTTGTTCCCTGTTCTCTGCACAGGACAGCTTGTTGGTGATGCTGACGACTCCCCGTTACATGTGTGTAAAGCCCTGCAGGATGGAGGTATCACACGGAGGCTCTATTCCCGGCGACCAGCATGCCACTAAAAGCAGCTTCCATCTCTATAAAGCCCCACACAGAAACGGCACCTTTAGGGTTGCCGACAGGACTGGCTGAGAGACTCCATTATGAGCCGGAACCAGCTGTAATTCATTTTCAAGATTAACCTTTAATGTAGTTTTTTTTCATCACAGTAATATTTTCTGACAACTGCTTTGTGATTTGAAAGTCAAGACTTTTTGAGCGAAATAGACATGAATACACCCTTCTGGATCATTCTGCTTGATAGATCAGGGTTTAGATGTTCTGCCAGGACCCTGGGTGATTTACATGCTTTTATGCGTTATATTTGGAAAAGGAGTAAATTTGAAGTACATCAGTTTTATGTTAAAAGAATGATGAAGGTTTAAAAGCTGAGGCGATACGGGCCGGAGTGTCCTGGACGCGTTCCGGTCGGACTGCCGTGGGATAGCCATTAGCGATCGGCCGATTTAAAATGGAAGCTAAGTGGCATAAAATGGAGAAAGTGCTGACGTTTTTGTCCGGCCCCAGTAACTGCGTGTCGGGTCACCAGAGAGTGGATCCGTGCCACTGGACTCCTCATCGCGGCGTGCGCCGCTGAAGCGTTCGGCCCAGTTTCAGCAGAAAGCCCCTCAGCCGTATTGCCATCCCGGGCTTTTAGTCTGAAGCTTTTCTCTCTCCAGGTAAACTATTAAATTTAGAGATGACAGCAGAATGTGGTTTGAGCACACCCTGATTGCCGTTCTTCATCTGTCCGTAATTGAGCTGAAGTTCTCCATCATTATTCCGGTAATGGGCTCTTAAAGCTTCCACGTGGATTTCTAGCACTTTCCGCAGGGAAAGTGGGTGCGAATTAGATTTGAGTGCCTGTCCTGCTTGGGTCTGTCTTACTTCTTCTGCAGCATGGGCATTACTAACGTCTAGCCTGCCTCCAGTGAGTCTGAGCACCAAAGTGCGGACGAGAGAGGCGTTTCCCTCAACGACCAGACATGTGCCGCAACCTTATCCCCTGCTTCCCGTTCTTCTTCTTCTTATAAATGCTCATCTTATAACTGGTGTTAGCCTCCAGATTTTTTCCCATGATTCTCTGCCTGTCTTGGACCTTGGAAACATATGATCTGGGCCAACAGGCCAAGTAACCCGTGACACTGTTTTGTAAGTTTTTTTAAGTTTAATAATTATTCGGGGATTGTTTTCTGTTTCTATTATAGTTTCAGCTGTCAGAGAAACAAAGGACTGATAAACATAAAATAAAATTAGACCGTGGGTAATGAGTATTCTGACATAGCCTGCCACTCCTCGCTTTGTTTGTCTTCAGATTTTCTTTCATTACATGGCCTAGCCTGAAGTCAAGGATTTCAGCTTCATATGGAAGGAACAGAACACAAAATAAACCAGCAGTCTTTTTTCATATCCACTTATTTAATGCGCTGCCTCACTGAAAACATATTTCCGTATTGGCCCATGAGGGGAAAGAACTTTCGACAGGTTAATTATGAAGCTGTCTTATCCTGTAGCGTTAGGGCCGGTTAGATGGCAGCGAAGTGATACGTTGATTGCGGCCTATTCACGCTGCATAATCAGCATCTTTGGTGTCCTTCCGCCCTGTATGTGTGTGTCATATGATGCTATTTCATTGGGTTACTGTACTGTTTTTTATGTGCATAATACTGTAAATAAATACTGGAATTGAAAACATAAGTTTATCACATTATTAGGATATGAATAATTATTCATTAGGAGTTAACGCATAGTTAATTACAGTATTAATACTATGACGGTTCGTTAGGGAGCACCTGAGCCAGCGTTCAAACGGCGTCTCATCTCCATGTCCGTTCCCGAGGGCTTCCATCGCCTCGTGAGTGGTAAACGTCACTCCTCTGTGTGTTTAAAAAGATAGCAGGTGACCTCTGACGGTGACCCCAGGGAGGGGACAGCTAGCAGGCAGGCCGATCACCTCCAGGAGCCTGATGCCTCTGCTGCTGATCCTCTGTTTTTTTCAATGTGCTGCAAAACCAGATAGAATGGGGGTGAAAAGACACGGTTCATTCACACCAGCTTGAATCCTTGCTTTTGCTGGGATGGTCACCTGGTACCTTTTTCCCTCCTCATGTATGACCTTTAAATAGACACTTTTTACTTTGGGTCTATGTGCTACGTCTCCACAGCCATCCATTGATTCATTGTGTGTCTCTGTGTATATCCCCATGTGTGCCTGTCTGTCTGTCTGTGTGTGTGTGTGTCCATGTGTGTGTCTGTCTGTGTGTGTCCTCATCAGCAGGTCTCCCCTGGGACTGGCCGCCTCCCACAAGCCCTCTGAGGAACACGCTTTGATAGCCGCCTATGTGAGTCGCCTGCAGAGTAATGCACGGTCAGTGTCGGACCACCGCGCAGACCCAGGGCCCTGGCCCAGGCGGCGCACAGCTTTGAATGTCCCATAAAAAAGAGACACTCCCTCCCCTGTCACACCCATGGTCACAGCACGATAGCCGCATGATATTGCTTTAGTTGATTGGAGTTAATGAGGGTGGTACTCCCTGCAGTTTCTCAGCAATCGACCAGGAGGCTCCAATGTTTCCATCTCTGTCCAAAGCTCTAACCCCCACTGAATGGGAGGTTTTCACTCCGCCGAGGGGGGGGATGGTCTGATTTCTGTTCCTCACTTTAATTATGTTTCAGAAGCTGTAGTTACATCCCTGTGGAATTTCTCTGTCTCAATGTTAAAGATGCTTTTAAAAATCTGCTCGCCAGCAGTGTTCACACTGAACATTCCGAATATGTGTGATTTCTGATATCTGAGTGCCGTCTTATGAAAAGACTGTTGTTAAGGGGAAATTCTCTGGCTGCGAATGATGTAACATTAACCAGATCAGACTGGCCAATGTCTAATATGCACAGAATTAGTTTTATAGTTTGAGTCCAGGGCCTGGATGGAATAGTCTGCTGGTCTACATTACTAACCAGCAATACAGGTACTGGAGGGGTGCTGGGGGGCGCGTGGCTCGGTTGCTGGTCTTGACGCCCGTCCCCCTCTCTACAGCACGCTAGACAGCCCCAGCCGGCTGGACGAGGAGCATCGCCTCATCGCCCGGTACGCTGCGCGGCTCGCTGCAGAGGCGGGAAACCTACCGGTGAGTAGGAGCATGCCTGCTCGCTGTGGTCCCACATTACGGTCAGACCGTGGTTGGCGTCCAACTTTCTCATGGATGAAACAGCAGCAGATGGCGTCATTATCCGAGCACCAGAGTAACTGTGTGCCGTCTCGTGATGGTGGCTGATTCAGAGTATGCTGTAATGAAGAAGCTAACAGGACGTGGTCACCCCCCCCCCCAGCTCTCACCATTTTGAGGATACTGTAGTCTGTCCAAATTATGTCTTGCTTGGGCCTATTCTAGTATTTCGTTTGAGGGAAGGCAGGTAGCTGACTCGGAAGTGGTGCTGTTTGGGGTTGCAAAAAGAGATGGACAAACACAATAGAGTATCTTTCTGAAGTGGTAGTGGAACTGGAAGAGCTGACGCTGTGAAGGCGAGCAGAAGTGCAGCTTGTTATGGAGCATGGCGGCCTGCAGGGAGATGGGAGGCCAGCTCTTTCATCTGGGCTCCTGAGAGCTTCTGCTCTTTAGGATTACCCAGCATGCACTGCTTGGTCCCATATCCAATGAGGGGGTCAGAATACAGAGCTTCTCTTTCCTAGACGATAAGCCATCTCGCCTCTTGCGGAAGGCGCACTATGGAAGGTGGACGTTGTTATCTTTGGTACCGTAGGTTCAAATCAGTTGGGTGGCATTGCGAGGATTAGAAGAAGCAACACAGATGAGTATGTATCAGGCCGCCACAGTGCTTTTCTCTCGTTTAGAGAGACGGGGCGGGTTTGCTGGCTTTCTTAAGAGAGCAGCTTTGCTTTAGGTGCCTGTGAGTCGTCGTCCTGCCCCACGGCCTCGCCAGATCTATGCTAATCAGCCTTTGTCGCTGTTATCGGTGTACGGCAGGGCCTCCTCCTGCTGTCCTCCTTCCAGGCGCCCATGGAAACACAAAAGCTGAGTATTTACATATCTGTCCAGGAGCGTTTCTGGGTTGGCTGCTGAGTCGCGCTGCTGCAGAAGCACTTTTCGCGGTTGGATGGCCAGCAGCCGTGTCAATAGGGGCCTTCGTCATGCAGGTGTCGGGTTCCTGTCGCACGCTTCATGCCTGTAAGACTCAGGTTGGGGAGGGGGGGGGGGGAGACATGGACCCTTTTAGTTTGACTCCAGTTTCTAAAGGTTAGATGTGCCCACCCCCAACCCTGGAGTGCAACTAGCCAGATATCTTATTACAGCCATGTGTAGTTAGTCAGACCCCACCTGGCATTTGAACCACCAGTGAACTAACTAAGCTTCTTTTTGCTACCGCCATTCTGCTGAACTCTCAATCATTAGCTGAGCATGCTGTGTCATTTTGGCGCCTTTGTTTGTATGTTTCGTTGCTCTTCCCCATCCAGCAACGCCCTCCAACTGATCTGACCTTCAACTTCGATGCCAACAAGCAGCAGCGACAGCTGATAGCAGAGCTGGAGAATAAAAACAGGTAGGCAGGGCTGGGGCTGCCTGTCTACTGGGTGGGGCTGATGGCAGGTGTCATTGTGTCCTTCATACGTCGGCTGTGGTTACTCAGGGAGATCCTGCAGGAAATCCAGAGGCTGCGCCTGGAGCACGAACAGGCCTCCCAGCCCACGCCGGAGAAGGCCCAGCAAAACCCCACGCTGCTGGCGGAACTGCGTCTCCTCAGGTGAACGACCCTCTCTCTCTGTCCACACCTCAGGCTTCTCTCCATCCACACCTCCAGCTTCTCTCCTTCCACGCCTCTAGCTTCTCTCCGTCCACGCGTCCGGCTTCTCTCCGTCCACGCGTCCGGCTTCTCTCCGTCCACGCCTCAGGCTTCTCTCCGTCCACGCATCCGGCTTCTCTCCGTCCACGCCTCAGGCTTCTCTCCGTCCACGCGTCCGGCTTCTCTCAATCCCATTCCCATTCAGTGACATAATTTTTCAGTTTCATGCTGATGTTGTTGGTATTCACACTGCCCTCTAAAAGGTTACCCTCCAATTCATGCTTAGATTTTAAAAGGTGATCAGCCTGGTCCCGCTGAACTTCATCTCAATCCCGGGTACTTTGTGTCTGGGTGTTTCTTGATTGGTATATGCACAGTAAAAATTACGCATTTATTCAGGGTCAGCTGATGAAAACATGTTTCTCCTTAAACTCTTAAAGTTCAAGGGTCATTAGAGTGACTATTCTGCCCATTTTCCACCTTCAGAAGCTGTTCTATTAAAACCCAGATTCCTCAGTTAGTGACTTTTTTTAAAACAGCTCCTAAGTGAGACAGAGCACGGCACTGTGTTCTTCATGGGGTGGATCTCTTCCACCAAACTCCTTAACTTGAAGGTGAAGATGTACCTTTATTTAGATTTTTCTTAGCTCAAGGTTCTGTCTTTGAATATGATGTTTGTCTTTAAATTTTAATCTCTTTTGTTCCTGCCTTAAACCATCACACGTCAGTATGACCAGTGCGTGTTAGCGACTTTGAATTATTTTTTACGGTTTTGGGTTCATGCGCGTCTCCTGCCCATGAACACAGCAAGCTGAGCGGAATCTCTGCCAACCTGAGCTCCTGAGACCCTGTTCACCTCCGGCTCCCTGTCAGCTTTGCTTTTCCTGCTGAACACCTCACTGGCAGTTATTTTTGTGGCAGCTTGGCTGCTGGGGCGCCGTGTTTCCCGAATGGTGAGCCAGAGTATAGCTACCACCCACCAGCTCGGTGTATATCACACCTGCCAGTAGGATCTGGCCCATAAGCTTGCGAGACCTGCCCAGGTTTGCATTCCAAGCAGAGGACAATGATTTGGGTGCCCTGGTGGGTTTTGTGCACATCTTAAAATTCTTTTCGTATGTGGTAGTCAGGACGATCACATGTTCTGTGCTAAGTGGCTAAAAACCCTGTACTGTATGACTTCAGTGACATTAGACTCATCTTGGTTTTTGGGTTTTCTTTTATGCGTACAGTTTTGTATTGAATTGGAACTGATATTCCCACAGAATAACACTAATGACTGAAATTTTGGTGCGGTGTATTTGATAGTGTAATGTGATCATGACCGTGGCCTGCATCTTCTGGACCTACCTTGGTTTGTCAGGGAAGTTTACCTGTGACATTTTCCTAGATATTACACCCCCTAGTGGGTACTACAGAAATCATGTTGACTTGGCACACAGTTTGCTCTGTAAATGTCAGGCAGGAGAGCCAGGACAGGATGAGAGACCTTTTTCAGAGACGTGCCAGAACCCATTTCCTTCAGCAACACAGCAGATATGGCAGGGCCACTGAATACAAATGAATTTACCCAGAATGCCGAGGCCCAAATGGTCTTTATGTTTATAGACATCTGCTGATACAGGATAATTATAGAAACAGCCACAGTCCCTATGGGTTTGAAGGGTTGTATGTTATTTGTTATCAGGATTATGTCATATCTTACAGGGAGCTGATGAATGTGTCCTACTCTCAGCCAAACCCCAAGGGAGCTGCGCAGAAACGTGGCCGGCTGTTGTGCACCCCGCACCCCCCAGGCTGGGGGCTAATATTTAGCAGCAGAAACCTTCTGGCAGTCGGGTCAAAGTGCCGGTTCTGGCCCGTGGAGCTCTGACATCGTGTCGCATGGACAGGACACTAACATGTGTTTGCACAACGGCAGGCAGAGGAAGGACGAACTGGAGCAGAGGATGTCAGCCCTGCAGGAGAGCCGTCGAGAGCTGATGGTGCAGCTGGAGGGCCTGATGAAACTGCTCAAGGTAGGCGGTGCTCCCACATCACCCCACCACCCCGCTAACGCACTCCCGCCCCCCCGCCCGCCCCCCGCCCCCGGCCCCCGGCGCGCCCCGGGCCGCCGCCCGCGCGGCGGGGCGCCGCCCGCGCCCCGCCC